>VCJN01003305.1:0-11934 GCA_006384855.1 Tetraselmis striata | reverse complement strand
GGCGGTGTTTTCGTGTTTCCTAGTCCTTTTTCTGCTTGTGATTTCATGCTGATCGCCTCTCGCACCTTGCCTACAGGTATGTAAATATATAATTCACACCGGCACCTGTTCCCGGTACTGATTGTGAATTACAAAAAAAGGCAGTTCCCCGGAATTAGAAAAAACAACACAGCAAGCCGCCTAAAAGCGGCCCGGATCCCGCATAAGGCGGGATGGATGAGTGATGCGCACGCGGTTCAGAGTCCGGGCCACGCGTGCACGTGTGTGTGTGGGTGATCCTCGGACGTGCTGTGCAGCTTCCCGGTACTGGTACTCGCGGCAACACTTAAGTCCTTAATCACCCTCATTGCAGCGTCTGTACCACATGTGATGCCACGCGGCCTTAGTCCCTACAATAAGGCCCTACGGGAACCGCCGGTACGAAGAATAATAGCCCTAAAATTGCTGTAATATGCTATCGTCGCTACATCTGTCTGCCTGTCTATCTGTCTGCAGACAGAGCCCGCGGTGCAATGTCAGTATAACCCTCGCCAATCGCGCCTGGCCAAATTCCTATCGGTCTGCCTGTCATCTGCAGGTATCTGGTGTCTGTCTGCCCTACCCTAAATCCTCGCCGCCCCGATCACCTGGCCAGATAGAACGACCCGCCCGAATTCTCGCAAAAGGCTCATAGTCTACTGCTGGGCTACTGGCGTTAGACCTGGCTTGCACTTATTGCACTTGCCCTGGGTTCCACTGTATGAGCCAGGTCGCTCGGGCCCCGTCAACTTGCTCTCGTCATAAATTCACAATACGTGATTTTCCACAAGCGACCACATGCCCCCGCCAAGTAGGGCAGGACGACAACTCGGACGCCCACGGTCCGCAGCATGGCTTCCGCAGAGATAGAGGGGAGCGGACTACTCCTCACCGGCAGCTTGAATCTGGGCACGAAATCGCGGCGAGGATCTCAGAGGCGGAGGGGTGAGCTTCGGGTGGTTTTCCCGAAGGAGTTGCCGACATCAACTCCTGCGTCGCCATGTCGCTGGCAGTTCCCGGCGGCGCAATCGCCTTTCAACGATGCTGCTGCTGACAGATATCCGTCACATGGTCGGCACTATCATGCCTCTGCCACTGCCTGTAGCCGCGACTCAACGGGTCGCCGCCAGTCGTGGGCCGTGCCCCAACTTGCGGTGGTCACTACCCCTGCCGATAGTCCTCGTCCGAGCCGGGCCGCTGACACGATGGACGATGACACAGTGCAGCAACTGTCGGCGGCGAAGTGGAAGACGGCGACGGAGGCTTAGGCAGCCGCCATGTAAATTGTAGCTGCAGGTGAAGACCACCATGTATATCCGAATTTGCGCTGTCGCGGCTTTGCATTCTCGGCGCCCCGAGTCTGCACTATACTAACAAGTAGTCGCCAATTGTCTGAGCAACGCCGGCGATGGGTAGGCCTATCTATCCCCAACCCACGTACACGGGCAGCAGTGCCTAACAATCGCAGACGCTAAGGAACCCTTTAGGCTGCCCCCTTCCTCGTCTCGCACTGCGCTACTTGTAAAAAACACATCCTCGCGTACGCCGACTGGGTGACATTTCACGCCGTACGACCTGCGTAAGGGAAGGGTACCAAAATAGAAAACCGCGAGGGATTGTAGTCGCAAAGTCGTCGCTGTACCGCGACTACTCGTTGTGAATTAAATCGAACCCCGAATGGTGGCGTCGATTTGCTTGGCGAAGGAACTAGCGCAGGAGTTTTCCGGCCGTCTCGCCAGTGGTCAGAGATCAGAGCCTTTCGAGATCGCGCAAAGCTGGTCCCGCTGCGTTCGCGGCGATGACGCCCTGCTGTGGGGACACTGACAATCTAAGATTCTACTACCCTGCCCACATATGAGCGTGGGCGAGTCACGCTGGTAGCTGTCAGCCCATGCCCCCTCTCACAACATTCTGCAACGAGGTCCAATGATATGGATGACGAGGCTCAGCCAAACAATTACCCAAGCGGGAGGTCGCCATGGTTGCCTCATCCGGAGAAGTCCGCCCATATCACCTGCACGTATTGTGCTGAAGGCTCTGGAATGATGTGCCCCCGCCCCCCCCCCCCCCGGCCTCCCCGCGACTCTCCCCCCTCGCCTCCACACTTGATAGAATGGTATGATGCAGCAGCAAGCCATGTGGAAAAGTACTTAAAAATATACCTGGAACGCCTGTGCAGTCCTTTCAAGCATCTGTAGGCCACACCTGACAGCCAACTCTATCCTCCGTGAGCGTGACTGACTGAACGGGCTTGACTGAACGGGCTCCCGGGGTCTTGGTTCTGTCTCGGATGGCTGGTCTGATGGCGCTGGGTTTCTTCCATTCCGATTTATTAGCGGCTACAAGCTACTCCAGGTGTCCTCCTCCGTTTCAGCAGTTGCGTCTTGGTTTCTTGTAGAGGAGTTTTCAACCCTTGTCACATTCAGCGCATGCACCCACGGGACAGTGCGCTGGTTGCCCATGGTCATCCCTTCTCCGCCCTAGCGCGACATGGGGCCGCCAAAGAGGCCCAGGTCCTCGTCGTCCATGTCCTCCTCCTTCTGCATGTCGCGCTGCAGGTACTTGTCCAGATCGTCCATGTTGCCCATCTCCAGCTCGTCCAGCTCGTAGCCCGGCACCTGCGCGCTGTCGCCCTGCTGCAGAAACTCCGCGCCCTGAGGCACGTCGTCGCTCAGCGGGTCCCACTTGATGCGCGGGGTCGGCCAGTCCGAGTTTTGCCCGCCAAAGACGAGGTCCGTCACCGCCGAGTGCCTGAGGAGGCGAGGGCAGGCGCACAAACCTCAGCGCCCAATCTGCCACCGTCTGCTGCCTCAAAAATGGTTGACAATGACTAACTCAGCATTGTGAACGAGGGGCTTGCTCTAGCGCGCAGGGGTCGGTGGCAGCCGCCCGATTGTTAGGGATTTGTGACACTTCATGCCTGTATGGCCCGGAGGTGAAGGGGGTAGGGCGGGGGGACTCACTCGCGGTTGAAGCCATTGAACGCATTGATGAGCAGATCGAACGCAAACTCGTCCGCAGTGCCCGTGTCGATCCTAAGAAGGCAAGCCGGCCGCTCTTGTCAGTCTGCTGAGCCCTCCCCCCCCCCCCCCCCCCCTTTCCTTCCCCCTCTCCCATGGTCCTCCCTCCTACCCCCAGTATAAAGTAGGTGCTCACACACACACACAAATACATTCTCCTGTTGCGAGTATCCATCAGTCACTATTTGAGCGTATCACGAACTTCCTATTGAGAAAGCATAAGGCACGATGTGCCATGCACTACGTCCTGGATTTCAAGGGATTATGATAGAACATCTGCTGTGGCTACGGTACATCCTACGAATTCACAGCCCCTGCGGTGTCTCCTTAAAACAGTGTTTGATGCGATGCGGTGCGGGCAGTCAGTCCCCCTCTCCCCCCGCCCCCCCCCCCCCCCCCCCCCCAAATGCAGCATCAATGCTACCCAGCCTGAGAGCATGATGTCAAAAAACTGAAGAGCCTGTACAATTTAGTCTCGGATTTGGTATGTAATAATGCAAAGTGTGATACCCCTAGGGATACGCTGCACTCGCTGCCACTCTAACGACTCTTTCCATTCCTCTGCAGTTTAAGTTGAAGCATTTCAGCACCAAACATCTTGCTCCCTCTTTCTCTGGTCTCGATGTACATGTCCCCACGCTCCGCGTGTGCCGGAAGAGGGAGGGAGAGAGACCGGGCGGAAGGAGGAGAGATGGAGGGAGGGGTGCAAGTGCAAGGTGGCGGCAGGCTTACCAGACTCGGCACCAGTTGTCTTTGAATTCTGGCTCCGACATCTCGTGGAAGCTGGCGCTCAGGCCCGACTCCAGCTGCTCATGGTCGTAGTCGTAGAAGCTCACGTCGCCGGTGGCGTTGTGGAAGAGCTGTGCAGGGGGGTGGGGGAAGGGGGGGGGGGGGGGGGAGGGGGTTTGTAAAGGGAAGAAGGGGAGAAAGCGGGAGGGGGGGGGGGGGGGGGGGGCATGGATGGGTATGTTATGACACAGATATAGACTAGCAGCGCCCCCCCCCCCTCCCCCCCCCCTCCCCCCCCCCCCCCCCGCTCCTCTCTACTACTCTGCTTCTTCACACAAAAGCGCAGATGACCCACCTGCTGGTTGCTGCAGTTGAAGGCGGTGAGGCGGCCCAGCGTGAACCACGCCAGAAAGACCTCCGACACCATCTCCCGCTCCTTTGCGGTCGGGGTATCCTGCAGCTTGACCCATATCTGCCATACAGCCGCGTGTTGATGCGCAAGTTCGCGGCGTCAGCACGTCACGCAGCGGCTGGGAGGCTGCGCGGTGCAGGCCATGGGTTCCAGGCGGCAACCGCACCCAGAGGTTGAAGTGGTCGATCTCGCGGAAGCGTACGCGCATCTCTGCCGATGTGAGGGGTGACTCGGATGGTTTATTCCGCGCCTCCCTCATTTCGGCCAGCGACTTGGTGACCTGTGGCCGGAAGGCTTGTGAGGGTCAGCTCGCACGCCTTTCCATGCGCACCGCCGCTCCCATCTGATGTCCCCTGTGTGCTAGTTGGCCATCCCACAGTGCCCACACTACTACTGCTGCTGCTGCTGCGGAGTATGTGTTGGTGGCTGTGTGTGTTTGGAGGGGCCGGGAGGGGGGGGGGGGGGGGGGATCGCACATTCTTCATGATCTTTACAGGATCGTTGTTGGTGCCCTCCAGTAACTTGACATACTCCGGGTCCCCCACTTCTGCGGCCTCGATGATGTTCCTGCACACCAGCGGCTGCCTTCAGGACCCACTCCAGGGGGCGAGCCTTCCCGCGGTTGATGAGGCGCCCGCACGTGGAGACCTCTCAGCGCGGGGGGCACTCACCGCACCCACGCCGGCGTCTCGCCGTTCTCTCCCAGCAGCGCCTCGTCGCGCAGCGCCGCCGCGGAGGGCTCGTTGCGCTCCTTCTTGCGCTCCTCCCCGACAGTATTGTCATACTCCTCCTCCTCCTCCTCCGCTGATGGCGGCGGCGGAGCCGGGCCGTACACGCGCCGTCCCGAGCCCCGCGCCCGCTCGCTCATCCCGCTGTACCGCGTCGCGCAGGGAGGCGCGAGTTGCGAAAGGCGTCCCGGGCGCAGCAGCCACGTGGGCGGGCGCGCCGCGACGGTCGCCAGGCGCGCTCCTGCTAGGTTAGCCATCATCTCGGGAACCGCGACCAACGGGGCGGCGAGCGCGGCCGCCGCGGGTGCGAGCACGGGTAGGGGTCTGTTAGCGGGTGTTCAGCCGGTGCGCACCAGCGCTCGGCGAAGGCCAAGACGGGCGCGGACGGGCTGCTGCTGCACCTGCGCTACCTCCGACACGCGGAACTGGGGAAGTCGATGGCAGATTGAACTTCGATGTTTAGCACCGATAATCCTCATTTATTCATACATAATATAGTCGCTACCCTGTATGTCGTCAGGGGCCGCTCCGAACAGCACGCCTCGTCGCCGCCTGACGATGACGATGCTCGCGCCGCCGCAACTGTCGTCGATCCGCCGCGCGCGCGTGTCGACATATCACATAAGAAATCATTTCGGAGTCGAGCGCGAGGACGCGCGCCGACGAGACGACGATCAGCAGCGGGTTGCCACTCCTGCCCGGCCCGGGGAAAAATCAGCAGCGATGAGGAGTATAGAAGCGCGCGCGGAAGGCGCATCGTCGGGCGCCTCGGGCCTCGGCACAGTCGTGCACGTACCGGTACCGTACCGTACTGCAGGTGCACTTGTTTATTCTGACCGTTGCGACTGTACCTACGCCCGACCGCTAAGTACTCGCGAGCCATTTTGTCTCCCTGAGTTACTGAGTTGCGCCTTCTAGCCATGTATTTTAAAAGTGATAAAGTAACTGTCGGAGGGGGATTGTCGAAGTGATGGCTGAGTGGCACTGTCACTGATGGGGGGAGAGTCGGCGAGAGTCGACGTGCACGCGTCGAATCACGTCGAGTGCCAGCAAGCAAGGTGCAAGCCGGAAAGGCAAAGGGCTGCTATGAGCCGTGGGCGATGGATGATAGGTAGTCGCTGTCGCCGTGGTGATGGCTGAGTGGCACTGTCACGAGAGAGAAAGGGTGAGTCGGAATATTTGTTGACTGAATTACAAGGAGCCGAGGCTGGCAATCTATACCAGCCGGCGAGGTGTCAATCAGGAAGGACACCTCTCCATCTAAGAAGGCCAACTGGCAAAGATGCCTAGGTGCCAGGCTTTGGTGCCGTACTTCTGCCATACCGTCCAAATTAGGCACATGTACGGCAGCCAGAAAAATGCGGATTTCACAGAGAGCAAAAGCGGATTCAGGGTACCGGGGTACCCAGGGTCCAACACCCCTCCTCATCCTGTGGAATCCCGCGGGCGCAGGACTGATGGCGGCAGAGGCGCAACACAGGGCTCCTCGGATGACCCCATTAGGAAAGCGCGGAAATGAAGAAAGGTAGTCCGCGGCAGCGCCTTAGTGAAGAAATCGGCGAGCTGGTCTGCGGTAGGCGTGTAGTGCATGTCGATGACGCCGTCTTGGCAGAGTTGGGTTGCATACTGAAACTTGAGGTCAATGTGGCGTTGCGCGCCTGTAATCATACCATGCTTCACCTGAACGATGCACGCTTGATTGTCCTCGCATACCCGTACCGGGTCAGTGGTGGGGCGGTGGAGCTGGCGCAGAAGAACGCGAATAAACGCCAGACATTTGCAGGCCATGCAGAGCGCCACGAACTCCGCCTCGGCAGTAGACAGGGCCACGCTCTTCTGAACTTCTGAACGCGCGGTAGGCGACTGGGGTGCCGTGCACTAGGGCAAGATAGCCGGTAGTGGAGCGGCGTTTGGGCATGAAGGTTGCCCAGTCATCGTCCACAAAGAAGAGGAAGTCAGGTGCCTCGTTGTCCAGTTGCTTCCGGAAAATGAGGCCATGGTTGGGGGTGCCCTTGAGGTATCGCAGCACCGATACGGCGATCTGCCAGTGACGCTCGGTGGGGGACGCCATGTAGGCGCACATGCGGCCTACCACGAACGCAATCTCCGGGCGGGATGCCACAGCCAGCCAGATAAGGCTACCAACAACATTGGGATAGGGAAAGAGTTTGGTGTCGAGGGGCGTGCTTGTAGGGTCATGAAAATCGGTGTCCGGTGTGCAGGGTAGGCGGCGAGGCGCGCACGCCGCCATGTTGAAGGTAGTCAGGGTGTGTTGATGTATTTCTCCTGATGGAGGTGGATCACGCCTCCCGGCTTGCGGTCAATGGCCATCCCAAGAAGCCAGGTGCATAGGCCGTCAGTAGTCGCATCAAACGTAGAGAAGAGAGAAGTCTGAAAACGCTCCCCGATGTCGGACGATGGGGAGGTAGCCAGCATGATGTCATCGACGTAGACGCATAGGATGGCCAGCAGCGATCCATCGACTGCGAGCAGCGTCCACACGCATGGATCGCACTCGGAGCTGACGAAGCCGAAGTCACGGAGAAAAGAAGAAAAGCGCAGAAACCATGCCTTGGGTGCCTGCGGCAAGCCATAGAGTGCCTTAACGAGTTTCCAAGCCTGATCCTTGCAGCCGTAGCCGGGGGGGGGGGGGGGGGGTAGACGTAGACATCTTCATCGAGGTTAGCGTTGAGGAAAGCACAGGTGACGTCGAACTGGTACAGCTCCCAGTCAAGTTGAACTGCGAGAGCAATAGTGGTGCGCAAGGCGATGAAACTGACGACAGGGGCATAGGTCTTAGTGTCATCATAGTTCTCGCCGGCAATAAGTTGATCGCCGCGGACAACCACTCTGGCCTTGCGCTTGATGAGGTTACCATCCTTGTCTTGTTTCTCCGCGAAGGCCCACGCCGTCTGTATGATGATTGTTGATGGGTTGTCACGGCGAAGATCAGGAATGCTGATCCAAACAAAGGTCTCCATCTTGGTGATAGAGGCGATCTCTCGGTCCATGGACTGTTTCCAGTCATCGGGGTGATTGCTGGAGATGGCCTCCTTGTAGTTGCGCGGCGCCTTGGACACGCGGACAGTGGGTGCTGGCAGGGCGAGGGCGGCCGTTTGCGCCGGTAGGGGCGCACAACCTCCGCGATGGCGGATGCCACTAGCGTGGGGTGGTAGTCGCTGAGGTCGACAAAAGGGGTAGACATGTGCGCTGATCCACTGGAATGAGGAGTTGGTAGTCCTGTGGCGTCCCCCTCCTGATGACGCGGAAGATACTGCCCTTCTGGCTGCGGAGGTGGGGGCCCCTCCTGCGCCAAGGCAAGCGCCGCTGATGGTGGCATGGGTGGCGGCGCGTGGGACCCCTCATGCTGGTCCAAGGGTTGCGGCTCATCCATTAGGTGGTCATCGTCGGGGAGCTGGAAGACTGGCATAGAGAGTGCCGGAGTGCTGGAGAAGGGTCGTGTCACCTCGTCAAAGATGACATCGCGTGTAACCGTTTCGCGCCTGGTGGCTGGGTTGTAGATGCGGTAGCCGGCGGAGTCCTCATGGTGGCCAACGTAGATGCCCGGCCAAGATTTAGGTGTCATTTTTCCCTTGGCTGCCCGCATAGTCACAGGCATGTTGATCCAGGCCACACATCCGAAAACATGCAAGTTGGCGAGGTCGGGCTTGCGACCGGTCATCAGCGTGTAAGGTATGGCGTTGACGGACGAGCTCCACTGGCGGTTGCAGAGATAGACGGCGTGAAGATACGCCCAATCCTAGAAGGTGCGGTCGAGGCCGGCGTGGAGGAGCATGGCTTGGGCACACTCACCGATAGTGCGGAAAGAGCGCTCCGCCAGCCCTGCATGATGATGAGAGTGGGATGCGGTAAACTCCAGCGCGATGTTGAGGTCGGCACATGCCTGACGAAACGGAGAGCCGGTATAAACCGCGCTGCGATCGGCACGTATGCGTTGAACGGTGTGACCCATGCCGAGAACCGCCGCATGAAGTTGATGGACGGCGCGGACGGCCTCGTCCTTGGTGCGCATGGTGATTGCTACCTTCACTCCAGTGTAGGAATCCACCGCGCCGAAGACATGCTGCGCTACAGTGACCGACGGACAAGGTCCCTTCCCGTCGTCGATGACCACGAGCACGTGCGGTGCCTCCGCGCGTGGGGAGGGCTGACGGTTGACTGACTGCTGGTGGGATTTGGCTTGAATGCACGCTGGGCATATGGCCTCCGGTGCCGACCCGAGTTTCGGGATGCCGATGGCATGTTGTTGGGTGAGCTCCATGTGGCGCGCGCAGCGATGACCAAGTCGAAGATGCCACAGGGAGTAGGAGGCCGTTGGAGATGGCAGTGCCATGACCCCATGAGACGGATCGCGGATGGGAAGGAGCTTGATGGCGTACAAGCCTGTGGTGCCTGGGTAGGGCTGAAGGTGGATGACTGCGCCATATGGGGTGATCATGTTGTTGAGGAGGCGGCTGAAGTAGAAAGAGTAGCCATGCTTGCTGAGTTGATGGGTGCTAAGGAGGCGGCTGATGTTGGTGAGACCGACACTGGAGGTGATGTTGGGAGTATGGTAACAGTCTCGTGCCACAACGGTATGTGGCCTGCCTGTGATGTCTAGTGTTGGCGCCAGCGTGGTGCCGATGCCGACTACCGGTTGCCCGAAACCGCCCACCAGAAATTGCTCCGCCGCAGGAATATCCATGTAGTAGATGTAGTCGGTGCGGTGGGCGTTGACGTGAGAGGATGCTCCCGAGTCGATGAGCACCCATGCCTCGCCATCGCTGGTGATGAAGGTGTTGTATGATGTGTGGCAGACCGTGACGACGGCTGGGGAAGGGGCGGCGCCCGAGACAGCCTTGATGTAGTTGCGCATGACGTTGAGGTCGATGACCCCGCCGAGAAGGTTGCGCAGTGTCGCCTCAGAAAGGTGAGATGCGGGCAGATCATCCAAGGTGAAGCCCATGGCGCGAGCGCGTAGAGCTGCAGGGGGTTCGCACCATCTGCCGCTGTCTGCCAGGACCAGAGGCCATCATGTTCGTGCGTAGACCATGCCAGTGCCCGGCTGACCGTTGGTCTGCATGCGAACAGCGTATGAGCCGGGGCGGGCGACGAACTTCGGAAAGTAGTCTGTTGTCACCACCGGAGTAAAGTGGGGGAATTCGGAGAGACAGAACACGCGCAGGGGCCGGGGTCGGTGAGCTCGATGGCGTTGATGTTGTCGATGTTGTCCTGGACGTCGATTTGCGAAGCGATATTGGTCCACATGAGGGTGTCGCGGTGAGCAGCCGAGCCGCAGGCGGTCGCACGCATGATGTTGCCGGTGCCAAGTGAAGAGAGTATCTCAGGGAAGTCCAGCGCGCTTGGAACATTCTCCACAATGTAGCGCACCGGTGTGGGCTGTGTAGTCAGGTAGAAACGGATGAAACTGATGACGGAAGCAAAGGCCCGAGAGCGATGGTCCTGCTAGCCAACGCGTGAGCCAGCGCGCGACCATGGTTGACACGGTGGGCTTGACACGATGAGGGTGACCGGACGCAGGGTCTCTAGCTCCGCGATGGTGATGGTATTGACGTCCATGGGGGTCCTGGCATGACGGTCCTGAAATGCTGAAGGGGGCAGACGGTCCGGGTACTTGTCGCTGATGACATGTAGGCGATGCGTCCAAATAGTACGAGCCTCGGGCGACGGGTCGGCGCCGGTGATCTTGTGGATGGTGAAGCCGTATTCTACCAGAGCCTCTACTTCAGATGCCGATGGGCCATGGCATGGCAAAAAGAGATGGTCGATGACCAGAGAGGCTGGCAGCGGGAGGATCGGCGCAGCGGTGAGGAGCGGTAGTGTTGGTGGCGGGTCGCCACGCAAGGCGCCTTGCTCCGCATGAAGAATGTGGGATGCCAACGCCGCTGAGGCGGGGAATGTGGGTGAAGTGAGGCATAGGGATTGGGCTGGGGTGGGGACGGGGTGGGGACGTTTCCAATTGATGTCGAACAGGTGGATGGGGGGATCGAGGGGGTAGGGATGGGAGTAAACGTTCCAGCGGGGGGGGGGATGTCGGGGTATCGCAGATCGGGAAGGCGTCGGGGTGAGGGCGGGAGCGGTGAACATGCCATGAGTGTGAGAACGGGGACTCGAAGTCGGCAGAAGAGTCGGAGTAGGGGACGTGCCAGGGGTCATGTAAGTCATCCTCCGCGCTGTCCTCGCCCTCCCCCTCCTGTGCTCCGGTGTCCGCCCCTCCTGGGGCGGCGGTGTTGCAGGTGAGCATGATGGGCAGGCTGTTGTGGTGTTGTGCTGATGGGGACACTCCCACGAACGGGTAGGCCTCCTGGTGTCCCGTCGGCCGCTGGTTGAAGGTGTCGTTGGGCTGCTGATGACCCGGGTGCTGACGTCCGGCCGGGGAGACGAAGCCGACCGGCTGCTGATGACGCTGCATGCCGTCGTTGCCGCCCTGGTTTGTCCAACGCTGCTGCCGCTGGGGCCTGTCCTGATTGTTGCGGTTGTCGTTGTAGAAATGCTGGCCTGGCGGCGCCTGACGGCGGTAGTTGCCGCGCGGGTGGTGGCCATAGTTGGTGTTGACGCGACGCTCCGCAGGCGCGCGCTGATGGCGGTCATAGCGAGGGTTGGTCATGGTGCTGGTCGGCGTGGTGTCATCCAGGATACGCAGGCCGTTGGCATGGCGCCTGGCCACACACTGCTGTTGGGTGTGGCCCGGACGGTCACACCGTCTGCAGACAATGCTGGGCCCGGTAGTGTGCTGCGGGTCCTTGGGGCTGTAGGAATTGATGTTGGGTGGGCACGCGCGGACGCGCTGCTGACGCTGACGCTTACGCGCCTCCATTATGTTCTGTCCGGCCCTGATGATGGTTGCCAGCTTCTCGTTGACAGTGGCCGCCGAGGTGGTGGTGTCGACGATGTGATCGTAGTCTGGGTGAAGGCCTGGGATGAGGTAGTTGGCAGCCACGTACTCGAAGGTCCACTGGCCATGTGCCTTATTCAGCAGATTCCAGAGGTTCTGGTAGCGACGAAC
>VCJN01003303.1:0-113941 GCA_006384855.1 Tetraselmis striata | reverse complement strand
GGGGCACCTCCACAGATCCCCGGCGCGAAGCGCCGCTTAGTATCATAATTGCCAAAGAATACCAAAGGCATTACCATAACAAAAACAATAAACAGCCGATGACTTTTCAGATCGGTGACAAAATAATGATAAAAACTGACGATATGATCATAAGAGGACAGAAGTGTCCTAAGCTCAAACAACGATATGTAGGACCATATGAGGTCATCGAACAGGTGAATCCTCAGGCCTACAAAATACTATTACCACCTGAGCTTGAGTGCCACCCAGTGTTTCATGTCTCAAAGCTGAGACTCTGGGATACTATATCTGCGCAAACAGACATTCCTTATGCCTTGATTGGCGGGCACGCGCAGAACTGATGACCCAATCATTGCGGACATCACTGACTGTAAATTGGCACTATACCCCAGACTGTATGCAAAGGGCAAAGCCTTGCTGTTCAAAGTAAGGTTCCATAATTTTCCAGCAACCGGAGATGACTGGATGCCCTATGAAACGATGCGGTATTCACCGCTGATGCAACATTATATGCTGTCAGAACGTTACAACCATATCTCGACCTCACCAACATACCTTGCTGCTAAGGCGAGCCACCCGCAAAGGTTTTCACCGTGAATCTGCTAGCTCAGATTCATCAGAGCGGGGTGGAATGTGATAATATATCCTATACCCTCACTAACCCTAATCAACCATAGCACACATTAAGGCGCGTAGCGCGCGCACCACTTGTAGTGGCTGCGCCTGCGCCCTGTCGTCCGCACTGCGCCCGCTGATATATCAGCGCGGCGCCCTGCCGGACTGTAACAACACAATACTCACCCTCACAACCTCGGAATAGCACAGACTCTTGCCACCATAAGCGCATTCCCTCACAGGTACTGGTACGATTAATTTCGTACGCCAGTGCAAAACAGCTGCAGACTCAGATTCGAGGAGAGCGCTGCGAGATTATGACATGAGCCGTCAGGTGAAAATCCTGGGTGACCACGGCTCAATGTCCGGACGCACGCATTTCTCTCGACATGATGCGGTATAGCGGAGGAGACCCTGCTGCCTGCTGCCAAGACAGGAGACTCGACGACGGCCAACGCGACGATGGCGCGATGGGAGCTGCGAAGATATTGTACTGCTGCGATGAGTAATCGACTACGAGTACAAATGGCGAGGAGGTATCCGGTATGGGACGGTTATCTACTTGCGGAAGTACTGTAAGGTACTGGCCGATGATTCCCTCTACCAGCCCTGCTACGAGCTTTGACCGAGATCGAGTTGAGAGAAAAATCCGTGGACGACATGCGACTACGGTTCAGCGAGTGAGCGACTGCGGGCACGAGTGCGACATGTGACGCACCGACGACATCGCGAGCAGCGACGACTTACTGCTAAGCGATGAGCGACACCGAAGCGCTGCGTGCCGATGCCGACACCGCTGAGAAGATGCGAGCCTGCTAACTCGACGAACTGCGACGCAAGAGCCTTTGGTATGAGATCTTTTACCACGACTAACGCGAGTGTGCGTTCCGATGGCAGCATAGGGGCGATGGCGCACACGGAAAAGTCGAAAGGGACTTGCGACAGTACGCCGCGACGAGGCTGAGCTCGAAGAATGCTGCATTTCTGTGGCTACCCACCGAACGACACCTATCGGTGCCTTTGGTGGCGATTTGCTTCAACTTGCTGCACCACCAGATGATGCTCGACTATGAGTTTTTTTTTCTCCGAAGGGACTGCCTGTATGACGAGTGTCGCCACCTGTACATATCTGTTCATATTCTGGCTACGCCACTCTACAACGACGGCCGAGTTCTGCTGAACGTACTGGCGAACAGTGCGGCCGCTGTTCATTTATAACAGGGTGAGAGTGTTATGTACTCTACACTGCTGTACTTTGTACTGCGGGAGCCGACGAAGGAGCGAAGAACTGGCGACTGAGGCGGACGAGAACGAGTACGAGCCAAGCGAAGTACGAGTATGAGCATTGCGAGTTCGAGTACAAGTGAAGGCGAAGTACTGGTACGAGGACGACGAGGCGACAGTACGAGCGACTACAAGGCGACTAGCAGTAGTGCAGGACAGTATTACGAGTACCCACATGGGGTGCGAGTAACCTGTACATACGCCTGCGTACCAGCAGCGGCGATTGTCGTACGCTATGGTGTCACCTGTTAGAGGATGATGATACGAAGCGTTAGACGGAGCGCTGCCTTAGGAGTGTCTTAGCAGTAGGTACTATAGCCTGCTAGAACCATCTAGAACGCTATAGCATTTGCTATAGCAATAGTAGTGAAATATTATATCACTGTGCTGCGGACAGACGAAGATGCTAGGAACCGTATCTGTACTTAGTAGTATGTGACTAAAATAGCGACGGGCCGCGGGTTAGGACCGCACACGTCGATTTTAGTATTAGTCTAGTAGTTAGACGCAGCACAGGTGGCGTATTGGATCGGTACACAGCGCACGGAATGACGGAAACCAGCGACTATAAATAGGCCGGCAAAACCACCGCCGGGCCAGTCACCCAGGTCACCGGCATTCCGGTACTGTAAGAATCCCTTTTCCCAAATCTCTGCTCATTATAATCCTGCTGGCCGTGTGGAATAACGATCCAGCAATGGGCCCTGCCTCGACTCAGCTCCTGCTTTAGGACTATCTAGGGCTAGACGATTATTCGGCCTAAGTCCTAAAGGGGGCTGTAAAACCCTAAGAACAACTCGGTTCGGGCGGCGGAGAGCAGCGAATTAGGATGTAACTCAATTTCAATTTCAATTTCGTGGTGGAATACTTGTAGAGACCGTCCACTCGTAGATGTTCACACCTTGCACACCTACGAGAGACAGTGTGATGCCGCCGCGCTAGCTGGGTAGCTGGCGCAAAGGCAGAAGGTGGACCCCCCTCGTGGTGCAGGTTAGTCAGGTAGCAGGGTTGTCGCATGCTGTCGCTACACTGTGAGATTCAGATGTGACATACGGGTGACGAAGCACTACTACTAGCGACTATTATTTATCCGTGAAGGCTGCTGCTGGTGGCGGCACGTCCATCCAGTTACGTGCGAGTACATCCGGCGTTATTGCCGGCGGGCGATAAATCCTTTTTGTAATCATTCTGGTAGTCGTACTAGCGGTGACGTGTTACATGGCACTGACGTATAAAGTACAAGGTTGTCCGTGTAGTACCGGGTAGTACGCAATATATTTATTAAGCCGGTACCGGGTATCTAGTACGAACCCGGGCGCGATGACGAGTCGTCCTGTGGATAACTACGACTATTAGTACATGGGAGCGCAAATCGCAGCCGTACGTATTTGGTAACACTGGGGAATTTTGTGTACATTATAGCTAGTACTGCTGAACGGGCCTGCCAGCCGTCCGATCAAAGGTCATCAGATGGGCGGTTTGGCATTCATGTTTTGCCAAAGGGTGCTCACGTTACATAAATATTCGCGAGGGGGAGGGCGGGGGCAGGCAGCGGTTTGCCGAAGAATGTATGAATTACAATATTCGCGACAGCTGCCGTCGGGGCATGTGGAGGGGGGCGGGGGGGGGGGGGGGGGGGGGGGGGAGGCGGGCGGGCGTGGTCCCCCCGCCCCCCCTCCCCCCCCCCCCCCCCCCCCCCGCCGCCCGCCGCTCCCGCCAGGGGAGTGAGGGGAGGGGGGTAAGGGGGCGGGGGCTACTGCTTGCTTGTTCTTGTTCTTGCGTGCCCGGGGGACCCTCCGCTTCGACGATCTCGCTGCCTCCGCCTCCGCCTCCGCCTCCGCCTGCGCCTCCGACTCCGCGACCGTCAGTTTCTTACCTCGGCGCTTCTTCACTGGCCTCTTCCGCTTCTTGTCATCCGTCAGTGTCTTCACCACCCCGGGAGGCTGTGCCGTCGACGACGCCGCCATGAGCTTCCTTACCTTGGCGTCGGGACGCCCCCTGTGCCCAGACGCCCACAACAAGCCACAATCGTTCCGCCTTTAAGCGGCTGAGGATGCGGCCTCCTCGGCCACCACGTGTTGCGCCGCTGGCACTGTGGAAGCCTTGGCGTTGAGGTGGGCCTTACGGCGCTCCCGGACGAACCTGCGCGCGGCACAAGTTAGCCACGAGTGGGTGCGTGCTAATGTGGAGGGTGGAGTGTTTTGTTGCGCGCCCACCTTGTCACGCGTTTCCTCATGTCTTTCTCGTCCTCCTCGATGCCGGCGGCGCGGACACGCGAGACAACAAGGCTCGCCGCCCACTTTTTGCCCGGGGGGCGAGGTCTGCCATGGCGCTGTGAGCGGTGAAGGGGGGGGGGGGGGGGGGGGCGGCCGAGGTGGAGAAACTAACACCCAGTCGACGACCGCCTTCCGCAGCAGTCAACGACACATCGGAGGCGAGGAGCAGCGCGCCACTACTATTTTCTATGCACGTATTGTCAAGAGCTAGTCGGTGCGGCATTGTGTCGGTGTAATTTCGCAATGTTTATTGTTGAAGTAGCACGGCGTAGTGAATACGCGGTTTCACCGAGTGAATCCGGGATAATATGTGCGGTAGGGCGCGCGTATATGTGCACGACGAATGTGCGCGCGCAGCGTTGTGTGGCGGTGTGCGGCGGTGTGCGGCGGTGTGCACCGATGTTAATATAGTGTGAATATTATATCGGCCGTAGACGATCGGGTCTGGCAGCACCGCCCGTGCTTGTAAATAAGCGACAATGGATCACGTCATGCTCCGGTTGTACTCCTACACTTCCTCCACTTTGGCGGGTGGGGGGGGGGGGGGGGTCCTGTCCTTATTACTTGCATCGGTGGACGTGCTGGATATGGAGGTCACCGGGCACATCGCGTGGTTTCGGAGCAGTTCATTCGCGCCTCGCTCCTCGTCTTGTTTGCAATCGTCGCCCTAATCCAATGCAGGGTGAGTAGCGGGACACTGTGCCCCCCCCCCCCCCCCCCCCCCCCCGGTTTATGTAAACAAATATCTAGCCGTGCATGCGCCGCAATCGGTACCCAATGAGCGGGGTATATATATGTGACAGTGGTTTCGGAGCAGTGCAAGCATTCCGTGCGTGTGCACAAGCAAGCACGTACGACTGGGAATGAGGCGGGGGTTGCGGATGGAGTGCATTGGTTTGTGTGTGAATATAGTGTGAATATTACGCGTCTTTTACGCCGGGTGGATGGGCATCCGGCGTCCGATGCACCCCAAGTATTTACAGCACGCTACTCTACGCACCGCCAATGCACTCCGCAAGCCCCGCCTCCATCCGCGTCGGAACCGGTAGTAAGTGTTGTTGTGTGCGCACATCGTGACAACATTACACGGTGGCAATTGCAATTAGCGGTGGATAATGTGAAGGCGTTTTCGAAATCGACAGAGAATGAGGCGGTGCTGGCGGAGTGCATTGGCGGTGCATAGAATAGCTTGTTGCTTGTGTTTTGGCTGCATCGGACGCCGTATTCCCACCCATCCGGCACGGAATGTCCGGTTTTCACACATTTGCGTGTGAATATATATAGTGTGAATATTACGTACGCGTCTTTTACGCTGGGTGGATGGGCATCCGGCGTCCGATGCACCCCGAATCTCACCAACACGCTACTCTACGCACCCCCAACGCACTCCGCCAGCCCCGGCTCTTGCCGCGCAGGTCCTACTATCCATTGTATGTATATACATACGTACATATACTGCTCCGAAACCACCCCAAACTTAATGAGTGCACAAGTGTAAATGGGGGGGAGGGGGGGTGGGGGGGGGGGGGGGGGGGGGGATGTGGCGGCGGGGCATCCACTCACACATACCCCGGCGATGCATGACAGATATTACATGCCGTGGCGGGTCGGCGGGCCGACCCGGCGGGGGGTGGGGGGGGGGGGGGGGGGTTCTATTCAACTACACGTGCGACAGTGTCGTTTCGTGGAGCAGTATATGTGCCCGGCCTCATTTATACCGCCCCCTACCTGCGCTGCATGGTCCACCCCTACGAATTGCTTAGCACAAACCGCCATTACTTAATAGGAACCTAGCACAGCCAGGCTTATATGCCCGCTTTGCCGATCAACTTCTACGCACTTTCCGTCCCTCAACCGCCGGACATGGGGGTTAAGCCGCCAGCCTCGGCAGTTGCTTAGCCAGACTTGGCATCCCGTACCGTGTCCATGGCTTCGCAGCTCTGCCGCCGGCACACGCTGAGTCCGGCGCTTGCTGCCGCGGGGTTGCGCACGCATGCACGCACGGTAATACGCCGCCGACGCCGCCACGCTTACTTCCACCACCTTCGCCAGCCGCAGCTTCGCACGCCGTTCCGCCGACATACGAAACGCACGAATCCCCCCCCCCCCCCCCGTCCCCGCGTCATGTATAATATATTCGAGGCGACTATGCGGGGCGCAGCACACGCCGCGGCGTGGGTCGGCGGAGCGGCAGGCGGCGGGAGCCCTAATGGCCGGGCAGTATCCACACCCACACAGGCACCGCCGCTCACCTCCGACGCGGATGAACCGCCTCCCAAAGGAAACATGCCGGTTGGTGGTAAGCCCAGCAGGCGTGGGGTGCCGGCGCCGGTACCGGTGCGACGGAGCTGTCGCGTCAGGAACCGCACCGCATGTGGAGCAACACATGGCGGTGCCGGCCCCACCTATGTCTAGGGCCGCCTCCTCACAACACCCCGCCACGACGGCGTCGGCCACCGCCGACGGCGCCGTTGCGGGGGGGGGCGCCCTGCCAGGCGACGATGATGCGCATGGTGCGCCGCGTCAGGAGGCGGAGGAGGCTGTGGTCGAGGCGACTGATCGGGCTGAGGGGGTTGTCGAGGCGAGCGAGGCTGCGCTCGCGCCACCCGCCCCGCAGCCACCTGCGGGACATGCCGACTTGCTCGTCGCCATGTTGACCGGAGCACTACGAGCAGTGGCGGGAGGCGGCCACATGCACTATCATGTGCGTGTCCTGGCCGGACGCCCGTCATGCGTGGACTGCGGCCAACGGACGGACTGGGAGTGTTGCTGCGACGGCACCCCGGCTTTGTGCGGCCCCAAGTACCCATGCATGGCGACCCATCAGCGGGCAGTCCCCTGCCCGACCACGGCCACGGTGAGGGCGGAGTTCCGCCATGTCAGGGACGCGTTCCACGACGCGACTCGCGCCGCCGTGTGTGAGGCTTCCGAGAAGGCACGCGCGGCTGGTAGGGTGCGCAGGGTGAGGCGGCGGACGGCCCAGGAGATGAAGGAGAGCGAGACATGCCGTCAGTGAGGTCGGGCGCAATGTCATTGGGTGGGGCACACGGACGTGTAACACTTGCACTTTGCGCGTAGGTTACATCCAGGCGGTGCCACACTATGCAACCGGAAAGGCTGCGTTGCTATTGCAAACGATGCTACGCCTCACTCGGTAGCAACCGCTGCCCCACCCATCCCACTCGCCTTGGCGCCGCGCTGCCCCGGCCGCCGCGCCTTGGCGCCGCGCTGCCCCGGCCGCCGCGCCTTGGCGCCGAGCTGGGTATCGAGTCCTCCGCTCCCTGGTGAGCGCGTCCACCTCCGTCACCACATTCTGCAACCCCCACCGCGTGACGAACCACGCAGCTCCTTGCAGACGCTTGTACATGTGCCCAAGCACCGCCAGTCGCGACACCGAACGCACGACCGCTGGGGACGCGAGCTCCTTCTCGGTCATGATCGCCTTCACCCGGGCCTCCTCGAACAACGGACCGGCGTTAAGAATGGAAAACGTTTCCATGTGGTGCAAGCAATCCTCCATGACCCAGCCGGACTGCACCGTCACCTTGCCTGACCCTGCAGTCATGGAGGGGAATGCCGTCACGCCCACGCCCACGCCCACGCCCGGGGGGGGGGGGGGGGGTTACCTTTCGACTTCTTGGACACCGCAAACGAAGGGCGCAACCCGCGTCCAAAGGTGTCGGAAAAAAATTTAGTTATCGGGACTAAAGCCTGGCGCCGGTCTTCCTGCTTCATAGCTCGGAATCCAATGTATGTGGCCCTGCACGGTGACAAATTTCCTCCAGAAGTCCCTTCCCAAGCCAAAAAAAAACAGGTGGAACGGCGCAAGGGGGAAGAGGTTGACCATGCTGACATAGCCCAGGACCACATGCACATGGCACACGCCATGGCAGCCAGTGTTCTGCTTGGCCTCCGCCAGCCGGGTTGTGTTGAACGCACGCAGGGCAAGGTGAGTGATTCACTGGACAAGTCATCGCCTTCATGGACGGTTACCAAGCGAGCATCCCCGTCCGCATCCACATGGGGGTGCTCCTGGGCAGCCGCCATAGCCTCCACAACCTGCCACGCCGACCGGGCGGGTGCGTGTGATTCCATACAACCGCAGTTGAGTGGTGCCACCAGCACGCAGGCCGGGCCCACTCACCTCTGAACGCAGAAGGTCCACAATGTCACCGTCCTCGTAAACAGCGCGCCACTGGGTTGCCCCGCCGTAGTCCTCCAACACCCACTCGGTAACGACGCCGGTTATCACGCCGTAGTGCCATACTCCCCGGAACTTCTTGGCGATGACCTTCATGTAGAAGTCACCGGGATCGCCTTTCCGTATCACCCCCTCATCGGCAGCTTCCACGTCCGCCGGCGGCCACGCAGGCGCGTCGATGTCCATACCATCTTCGCCAACGGGGTCCTCCCCCACACCCATCACATCGTCCTCCGAGACCGGCGCCGGCGGGCCGTTTCCGACGGCTGCAGCTACTCCCGCTGCCGCCCCTGCCGCTGTTGCTGTTGCTGCTGCCGCCCTGCTGCTGCTGCTTGTAATAAGGCGGCCTTGCGGTGCAACTTAACCGCACGCTTCAACGAGTGGCTACAGTTCGGGTATTTCCGGAAGTGCCGCTCTCGCGCCGTCCTTTCACTACTGCCCGTCACGATGCCGTGGCAGTGCTTGCATGTGTACACGCCATTCTTCGACACACTCGATATCCATCCCTCTCCCGGCATGCCTGCTGCCGCGCGCGCGCGCGGGGGGGGGGGGGGGGGGGGGGGGGTTTGAGAGTTGGGGTGGATGTAGCCCACCACCGGCAGGGAGCACAAATGCGAGTGCGCGGCTGTCCGCGCTTGGTTCAGCGGTGAGCGGCGGTGACCGCAGGCGACCCCGTACTTCATGTGCGTGCTGGGGCGTTACACAATCATCAGCAGTTAGGGCGGCTGCATTAAAACGCGCACCTACGAACACCACCTACCGCCTACCACCTACCGTACCACCTACATCCGCCCACACCTCCGCCCGTCGTGCCGCACATCGCCGCACACCGCAGGGTCAGCGATGTGCAGCGATGTGCAGCGAGTACGTGCAGCCGCCTGTACTTAGCCGGGGTACTCCGCGTCGGCGCGCGACACGCGAGCCCGCGTGCGCATATCAATTTGATGAAATTATCGAAACGAGAAATTCATATAGTACTTTACAGGTCGCGCGCGATAGTCGTCGCTACTGGGTATGAAATCCACGTCCCTCGTCCGTCCCGTATCGTCCCCGTATTGTCGTCGTTCGTCACCAGTAGGGCACACTTGCGTCACATCTGAATCTCACAGTGCTAGCGGCGGTGGACATGGTGTCGCTAGCGCCGGGAAGTCCAAGCGGTACGCGTTTACTGCGAGTACAGGTAGCTAACACTCAAACGGTCAAACTAGAATCTTAACATTACTTGTACCGGTGATGTCATCGCGTACGCGTGATCAGCGTGGCAGTATTTTCAGACAGTCGGCAGCGTATGTACTCGCATGGCGGCCATTGTGTACCAGCCGCAGTCATGCAGTAGGACCAATCGCGAGGGACCATGGCCAAGCTGGCGGTCCGATATCAACGGAAGCTCTGACTCTTATCTGGAGCTGCCAAATGTGTGTGGAGACGGAGCTCGAGCATATCATCCACGTGAGCGAGAGCAAGACACGGCGTGAGGACCAAGACATAGTACTTTTCTTAGTATTCCATAGTAGTATTCCACCGTGCTTTCCGTCGTAGATAACGTAAGATACAGCTGGCACTTCCGTGCCTTACGGTGCAGGAGAGCCATCCGTTCGTAGTAGTATGCACGATATTATTACATAATTATTGACAGTTGTTGAGCCGAGGGCAGCGAGTAGCACCCGTAGCCAGCGAGTTATGTTAGCAGCAAGGCGCCACCCGCAGCTTCCAGTTTGTGTTTTCTGCTGACTCGTGAACGCTCCCTGAGGCGCGACCTGCCTTTGGACTACGCGTGGACGCCTCTCTTGCTGCGAGAACACATGTAAGGACATTGTGACTGTCGTGAGGTCCCCCTCGTGTGTTCATGTTTTCACATGCCTGATGGCGCATCGTGAGCATGCGTGACGAGAGCGTCGAGAGCGTAGTGTACACAGCGAGCTAGTTGTGTCGAGTGGGCTGCCTTGCTTTGTCGTGCCACTCAGTCGAGTTAGACTGACGAGCGAGCGAGACAGCCGTACATTCGTGCGAGACACAAACTCATTCGTAGGAGGCGATAGGGACTATCGGCGACGTCGTACCCGGTTTCCGGATTGTGAGGGCCCACATGCTGGCGGCTGCCCGTGGGCGGCGCGAGGTCGTCGCTCGTGATGGAGACGAGGGCGGTGACAACGATGGCTCGGAGGTCGCCTACACACCCCCTGAGACGCCTGCGTCAGCACGTGCAGCAGAGGAGCGCATCTATGCAGCATCGCGAGATGCTGCATACAAGGTGCAGCTGGACACCTTCAAGGCAGAAATGTCTAAGGTCACCGCGCTGGATGTACACGAGCGCCTATGGACCAGCCTTACGCACGACGGCTTCATGGAGCGGCCAGCGACGCTTGCCGCGAGGATGCACCGCGCGCATGCGAAAGTCAGGACCAGCACGACGCATGATCTGAACCGCCGCTTCCTTAGCCGAGTGCTGGAGCCTTGGGCCTCCGTGCCTGCCTTGCGCATCCGCAGGCAGAGGCTAGTAGAGGACCGCCTGGACCTCGAGACAGGGTGCACGCTGAGTCAGCTCTCTCGCGACCGCTGTGTGGACCGCATAGGCCACATGACGCGCATAGTCGAGGAGATCGAGCAAGAGCAACGCGAGAGCGAGGCAGATGACGCGCTGGCGCTGGAGCGTGTTGCGCACATGGCAGGCGACAGCGATAGGACCATGTTGCGTGCCGCTTTGTCTAGTACCCAACCCTATGACGTAGAGGTTAGAGAGGGGCGTGAGGGCCGCAATGTAAACGGACAGTTTCGGCCACGCTGTGAAGAGTGTGCTGCTCTGCACATCCCCGACCCCTACCATGCGCAGCGATCATGCCCGCTGCGTGCGCGTGACCGCAAGGTGTTGCAGAACGCCCGTGAGGGGCGGGCGGCGGCGGGACATGCCACCCACGCCGGTTATGAGTCGCCCGAGGAGAGCCATGCTGCGCATGCCCATGCTGGCCAAGGCAGTGGACCCCAGTGGCGGGGCGGCGCCAGTAGGCAGCAGCAATACCAGTCTGAGGAGTCGCGCAGGAGCGAGTGCTGCAACTGCCAGAAGGCCGATGCAGGGCACACGTCCTACACGCAGTGCCCGCAGCCGCTCAACCAGCGGCTGCGCAAGCGCCTTTCGTACCGCCCCATGGACCTGCAGCGGCGCACTGCCTTTCTTGCCAAGCTGCAGAAGCCGAACCTGGACAAGCAGCAGCCCCCGGGCGCAGCCCATGCTGGTGATGCACATGCCGACGGGCAGCCAGATGGCGAGGGCAAGCACTCCCGCAAGCAGCGCAATGGGCGCAGCCGCCAGCCCAAGCACAAAGGCGCCGTCATGCATGCAGCAGGTGGTGAGAGCCCCGAGCATGAGTCATGGGAGGACGCCTACTACCTTGGCACGGAGGATGGCACGACTATGGTGGCCATCCGAGCCGTCGAGCATGCCGCTGAGGAAGAGGGCAGCCATTGCGGTGGTGAGGCAGTTGCTGCGCGGCTGAGCACCCTCCTGTATGGTGTCAAGGGGCGTTCGGGGCGCAAGTCACGCGCCGCCATTGCCGCTGCACCGCCCAGCGCTGTGCAACCACAGGCCCCTGCAGCCACTCGAAGGCTTGGGCGCCCGCGGGTGCTGCCCCCAGGAATTGCTAACGACCAAGGCGCACGCATGGAGCGCCCAGGATGGTCGGAGACGCGGGAGCGACTTGCACATCGCCCGCGCGGTTTTGAGCCGGACTTCAGCACGCCGGGCAGCGCGCCTGCGTCGTTTGGCCCGCCACTGTCTGACGAGCAGGTCATGGACAGGAGTCAGCTCGATGTGCGCCAGCAGCAGCTGCTGCATGCATGGCGCAATGCCTTAGAGCATCTGACCTGCCCCAACGTCAACATGAAGATGTTGTGTGAAGGTGGCAATGCAGCAGCTGCTGCGGCCACCCGTTGGCGAACGGCACTGTCCGAGGTGTTGAACGGCTATGTTGATCGGCGTGACGAGTATCATGTCGCATGTGAGGCCGCATTAGCGCGAGCAGTGAAGCGTGTGCTAGCGTCAGCGCCGCTGACTTTAACTGATTTCCGCTACCAAGACATGAGTGCCGTGTTACGCCATGCCGTGCGCAGCGTGTTGGGCATTCACCTAGACCCGTATGTGCCATCCCCCATTGGGCCGCCGCAGCCGCAGCCGTACAGCCTGAGCACCGACGCGGATGCGCCTGCAGCGACCGCCGCGACGACGGCTGCCGCGAATGGCGACCCTTGTGGTCAGGTGATCACACTACGCGTGTTGCCGCTCGCTGCGAGGCAGCACCTTGCGCGGGATGATGCAGCTTTGGTGCAGCGCCGCGCGGAGCAGGCAGAGTATTACACACGCAAGGCGCAGCTCGGCTTTGATCGCCCGGGCACAGCGCTGATTGACATGGCGCACACGGCGCTGCACCTAGCCGACATGCCGATCAGCGCAGCGCTGGTGGACACTGGTTGTGACATCGCGGGCATCAGCCGCCCATTCTACCAGAGACTGTGCAAGGAGCAGGGCATTCAGCCCAGCATTGGCCACGTCCGCATGCGCGGCATCGTGCCAGGTGTGTCGCAGTGTGACATGGTTGTGGAGCCACTGCCACTTACCTTCAACCGTGGCACAACGTGGGAGATCAGCCTACCGTGGCCGCGCTGGGTGATCTTGGACAACCCTGCGCTCCCCGATGTGTTGCTGGACACGTCGGTGGTGCGAGCGCTATCCCTTACTATCTTGAGCGATGGCACTGCGTGCTACTTGCTGGACGTGGCGCGCGGCCTGCACGGCCCGCAAGCAGTGGTGCCGTTCCGAACTCTGGGCACTGATGTGGAGAGTCTGCATCTCGAAGTGGTCCCAACACCGCAGCCAGTGGTCTGTGTTGGGGGGGGGGGGGGGGGGGGGAGTGCGGTATTCGATTTTCTTGGTGCCACACACTCCACCAGCACAGAACAAGGTGATGGGATAGGCACATGCTGCATGGGGATCGGTGACTGTGACGGCGCAACCGCTACCGCCTATGCACGCGAGGGGCCAGTGCCGCCGTACTATGAGCAACGCCAAGCAGCAGTGCAAGCGGGCAGACAGTTGCCGTTGAGCGGTTACACGCAGGCGGATTTGGACGCCATCGGAGCGCTGCCGCACTGTGACCCCAACAAGTGCTATGTCTTTCCTCTTGATGCAGCAGGAGGCAAGGCAGGGGCGGTGCGAGCCATCTCAGGCTACTCTGGCATGGGCACCGTGTCATTCAGGATGGTTGAGGGGGGAGTCCACTTTGAGAACTTGCAGCTCATTGAGGCGAATGAGGAGCGCAAGCAGCTGCAGTTAATGCATGATCTATGGCCGGAGCGCTTGCCAGACAAGGTCATGCAGCGAGCCTTTGATCTAGGCGATGCTGTGGGGCATGACATCACGCAGCTCACCGCTGAGTTAGCGTTGGATTATATGGGCCAAGTAGACCTTGTAACACTTGAACCGCCCTGCCATCTATCGCCGCTGGGCATGCAGCTAGGCATAACAGGCTCGCGGACAGGTACCATCGTGCCTGTAGCAGCTATGCTGGTGGACTTGCAGTACCTCATGGCTAGGCGCAGAGGCTTTGTTGAGTGGGCCTCAGCCCCAGCTCAGTTCGGATACATTATTGAGAATGTGTGCGCTGCGCCAGATGGTAGGCGCAGCCCAGAAGTCACTCAAGCCTATGACTTTCTGAGGCGAGTGTTTGGGCGCCCCAATGTGCATTGGCCCCACCTGTGTGGAGACACTACTATGCGGACAGCCTGTTGGTGGACAAACATGTTCACTAATAGCTACTATGACGCAGTGGAGCGGGAGTTCCATCGGCCCCCGCCAGTGCCATTGGCCCAGATAGTGGACGAGTAATCGCGTGGCAAGCTTGCGCTGCAGTTAGCCACCAACGATTAGGGCTCCGCATCAAGCCTCAGGAGGTAAATATCAAGAATTGGTGCATGACGGAAAAAAAAGATCAAGAATTGGTGCATGATCCAGTTGATCCGATCTTTAATCGATTTAATTGGGTTGCTAAACATTGGTGCACCGGTAAATCCACCACATAAATATCGGTGCCCCAGTAAATTCCGTGTCTAAATATCGGTGCACCAGTAAATTCCGTGTGTAAATATTGGTGCACCAGAAAATTATGCGAAAATATTGGTGCACCAGAGGTGATATATGCAGTATTAATCGATTTTACTCCGCGAATTTGAAGTTAATCTGGAAGAAAGGAAATTGTGTCAAGTTCATGCGATGAAAATGAGCCTCAATTAACATCATCATATTATGATTACTCGTACAAGTACGAGGAGTTTTTATTACATATGGGCTTTCATCATCATATTATTATTACACTTTGATCCATGCATCAAGTGGACAGGACGCACACCACATTACTGCAGCATGTGTGATGCGCTAAGTACTAAGAAGCATGTATGGGACCAATCCCATACAACTTGGGAAAAAGATTGCGGCCCCTGCCCTCCCCCTTCGTCCGCGGGAATCATCAATGAGTACAACCCTCTCTAAGCATCGTCACGACCGAAGCCGTCGATGACACATGTCTCCCACTGTGGCTGATTCTCGGTTGATTCTTGGTGCACCAGTCGTTGATTCAATTACGCAGATAAATATTGGTGCATCGGTAAAATATGCGGTTAAATGTTGGTGCATCAGTTAATGTCGGCACCGAAGTATCGGTGCACCAGTAAATACCGGTACCTTAATATCGGTGCACCAGTAAATTCCGCGCCTAAATATCGGTGCACCGAATATTACAGCCCAATAAATATCGGTGCACCAGTAAATTCCGCGCCTAAATATTGATTCTTGGTGCGATTCACGATCTGTCTGGTGCACCATGATTCGATCTTTTATTGATTCTTGATGCGGAGCCTTACCAACGATAGGCCGCACACACGTATGAGGAGACTCAACGAGGATGGGCAGCCCATGAGGGTTCTGCCTAAGTTCCCTGCTAGGACGGACACCGTGACGCGGGTGCTGGATGCGACTGGACAGCCTGGCGCTGGCATGCTGCGTGTGCGAGGCAGCAACCTGCCTCGCTATGTGCCAACCCCTGCTCGGATCAGGGAGAGGTGTTTGAATGTGCACCCACGGCTTTACACCCGCACCGAGTTGGGCCGCACTGAGGGGGAGCAGCTGCAGGCCATTGGCAATGTCTGTGCCAGCACCTCAGTGTCAGTCATGCTGCGCATCGCAGTGGCCTATGCACATCAGCGCAATTGGGAGGGCTGGGTTGCCACCCTGAGCCTGACTGATGAGGCTGAGAAGGCAGTTGTTCGCGCAGCTCAGTTGCGCCTGACTAAGGCCATGTCGGAACGCGATGCCGCAGAGCTCGACTTGCAGGGCGCAGCCTTGCATGAGCTCAGGATGCTGTTTCTGAAGCGGAGGCGTGGCAAGACAAGCCAGTTCATGGGTGTCCAAATCATGAGCAAGGCTAGGCAGCGTAGGCTGCAGGAGGCAGGGGCGCGGCGACGTGAGGCCGAACGCAAGACAGCGCGGCAGCCCCTATGGTCGTATGTGACAAGTGTGGCAACCCATGGCACACGACCTGTGTCCCAGCGGGAGTCATTCACGTTGACCCAAGCGAGGAGTGGATCTGCGAGGCGTGTCAGCCAGGCGTGTGAGCCAGCTGCTGGCACGGTGTTCCACAGCTGGGGGGGGGGATAGGAGCATACCCTCACCCTGTCAAGACAGTTTTTCCTTTTTCTCCCGAGACACTACGACAATTGTCATCGCGTACGCGTGATCAGCGTGGCAGTATTTTCAGACAGTCGGCAGCGTATGTACGCGCATGGCAGCCACTGTGTACCAGCCGCAGTAATGCAGTAGGACCAATCGCGAGGCACCATGGCCTAGCTGGCGGTCCGATATCAACGGAAGCTCTGACTCTTATCTGGAGCTGCCAAATGTGTGTGGAGACGGAGCTCGAGCATATCATCCACGTGAGCGAGAGCAAGACACGTCGTGATGACCAAGACATAGTACGTTTCTTAGTATTCCACAGTAGTATTCCACCGTGCTTTCCGTCGTAGATAACGTAAGATACGGCTGGCACTTCCGTGCCTTACGGTGCAGGAGAGCCATCCGTTCGTAGTAGTATGCACGATATTATTACATAATTATTGACAGTTGTTGAGCCGAGGGCAGCGAGTAGCACCCGTAGCCAGCGAGTTTGTTAGCAGCAAGGCGCCACCCGCAGCTTCCAGTTTGTGTTTTCTGCTGACTCGTGAACGCTCCCTGAGGCGCGACCTGCCTTTGGACTGCGCGTGGACGCCTCTCTTGCTGCGAGAACACATGTAAGGACATTGTGACTGTCGTGAGGTCCCCCTCGTGTGTTCATGTTTTCACATGCCTGATGGCGCATCGTGAGCATGCGTGACGAGAGCGTCGAGAGCGTAGTGTACACAGCGAGCTAGTTGTGTCGAGTGGGCTTGCTTTGTCGTGCCACTCGGTCGAGTTAGACTGACGAGCGAGCGAGACAGCCGTACATTCGTGCGAGACACAAACTCATTCGTAGGAGGCGATAGGGACTATCGGCGACGTCGTACCCGGTTTCCGGACAGTGTTAAGCGCAGTAAGTCGGCGCTTCCCTTCCCCTATCAAGACAGTTCTTCCTTTTTCCCGAGACGCTACGACAGTGACAGAATAGCCCGATGTAATCAAACCTCTACATCAATACCAATATATGACCAGTAATAAAATGTTATGAAATAGAATGGGCATCGATTTCAAGATACTGGTACTCAAGATACCGATTAATATCAGACCGTACAATTCATCGAGACGATAGTTCACATGACACTGTGTACCGGGTCGGTTGAGCGGTCGTCTCGTACGCGAGAGGTACCGGGTTCGATTATTTCCTGGCCGATGTTCTTTTTTCGCCCCCGGGACAGGACTGGCACCAGTGAAACCCTTGCAGCGTCTCTACGACGGCCGTTTAGGCAGCAATCCAGTTACGGAAAGCCCTGGGTAGGCGACGCTCCGTTACAGTCATCAAGCAAATTGCCGAAGCATTCTGCAAGACTAATTAGAGGCCAGTGACGGAATTTCCAACACTGTTGGATCACCGTCTAAAACACTGCCATCAAAATACCCGGCACTGACCACGAAAGGTCCGCCCTACCCGTTTGGGCGTCGGCCCATTCGAGTAATGCGAGTTGGGGCAAGCCCCAACCCGCGGAGCAAAGCATTTCGGGAGTGCGATACATGTGCAACGTGAGGGAGGGCCCGACGCCATAGCTGGAAAAATTGCCCATTCCCAGTAAAATCCAAGGCGCCGTGAAGGGAGGGGGAGGGGACCCCGCCCAAAATAAAGGCAGTTAAGTCCTCCGGTGTTGACGCAATAACCTGACTACTAATAAAATCCCTGAACTCCGGAACTAACAACCCAAAATTATGATGATGATACCCCCACCGCGGGCACTCCACCAACATATGTTCGATAGTCTCAGATTCACCTCCGCCACATGCAGGGCAGTGTTCAAGGAACCGCTCAGGCATGGCATGAATCCGGGCCAATCGGCGGGCAGTGGGAAATACTTGGGTGCGTAATTGTATCATAATGTGCAACCCGGCCACCACCCCCGCGGGGACACCCACACCGTACTGTGGCAACGGGTTTGACGCATAAGACGCATGGACATAAATACCCCAGGTGTTATTGCGTGCTAACGATGCCGACGATTCGTAACGCGCCCACACCAATGCCTTTACTAGTTTAGGGGCATCGCGCACGGCTAGTGACCTCCACTCAAGTGGAAGGTGCGCCCCCTCAGCTAGCCCTACGTTCGCCCTAGCTAGTCGATCTAACCACCGCACAGTCCATGACGTCCACGTGTTAGGGCGCGCCCGACTTGGCTGATCTACTAAATGAATTATACATGTATTCAAGTCGGATGCTTTAAGGAACGCCTGAGCCCGTGCCGCAGCGGCCGTAGCCTCTATGGGCGCAATATCCAATTCCCGCATCATCGGTGCAGTGGCCACCCCAGGGGAGTTTTTACCTACCCCAATGAGGCACCGCAAGCACTGATTGAGTACGGTTTGTAATTTATTTGCGCCGCTAGTTCTATCCATGCCCCATACTTCACACCCATAAGTTAAAACCGGCAGTACACATGTTTTAAAAACCGACACACGCACATTAATAGGAATTATGTCCCGTCCACCGACTAATACCGAATCGAGCGCCTCAATAGCGCGTTTACCCTTCTTAACCCGGTCGTCTACTATGTGTTGCATACCTAAATCCGACTTAATGACCGTACCCAAGTACCTATATTCATTTACAACCGGTACCCGTTCCCCCCCAAGCTGCCATCGGGCAGCTTGTTCGCGTAACGCGGTCTCGTCGGAGTATCGGCCTAATGCTATCACCCCACACTTAAGTACCCCAAACCCCATAAAATGGTCCTCCGCCCACTGCGAGAAGTGGGCTAACATGGCATGCAGATTTTCGAACGAGCCTGTGATACCTACTGCGTCGTCCGCGTATAACTGACCTGGCACCCTTAGTGGTTGCCTTGCCGCTAGTGTGTCGGTGCACCCTAGATGTTCTACCCCATCACATCCTGGGGTACATCACACCCTAGATGTTCTACCCCATCGAATATATCGTTGATAAATATGTTAAATAGGATGGGGGAAGCGGGGCATCCCTGTCGGAGGCCACGCTCTATGGGTATGGGGTCTGATAATGTTCCCGGGGCCACCCTTGTCTTGACCCGTACCATACTATCCCTGTATAAAGTTTTAATGAAGGTAAGCATATGACCCGTAACTCCTATGGCTTGTAGTTTTAGGGATAAAAGCTCATGAGGTACGGTGTCATATGCCTTCCTAAAGTCAATAAAACCCGCGTACGTGGGTAGACCTGCCGCTTGATGACGAGCCGCGATATCGAACAAGCTGGCGACTTGCATGGGGCCCTCCTCATTCCGCATAAAACCCGCTTGCCAACGGCGGATTATCCCTTTAGCTTGGCAGACGTATTGCAAGCGTTGGGAAATGACGGTCATAAGGAGTTTCATAGCGGCACCCATAATCGAAATACCCCTATAATTGTCCATAACGGTCGCGTCGCCTTTCTTGGGCACCGATACTATGGCCGAGCTACGCCACTGCTGGGGGATATAGTTCTTAGTCCATATCCCGTTAATTAAGGCCAGCAATGCCTTGCCGAAATGGCTATTTGGGGCGTATATTGCCAATTTCAAAGCCTCTGCAGTGATCCCATCATGCCCCTGGGCCTTATTATTTTTTAAACGCCTAAGAGCCTTGACTAGTTCCTCCCAGGTTATATGCCCATTAATCCCGTTAAGTGCGGGGGCAATGGTTCGCGATGTACCGTGGCGGTGTTCCCACGCCGCACGGTAAAGTAAAAGTAAAGTTCGCCCCGGGACATCGGCCGAAGCCGCCCCAGCACTTGACCTCGTGCGCCAACTGCAGTCGTAGGTCTGGCATAGCCCATAGACCATTGCCTCATTCGAACCCCGAAGGGCTAATGCATCAACCGAGTAAACCCGGGACACGCCGGGCCGATATTGCCGAAATACATCGGCCAGGAATCGAACCCGGTACCTCTCGCACACGAGACGACCGCTCTACCGAGCGGACAAGGGATGTACCTTGTAAAGGTTTTGCCGGTATTACGGGTACAGGTACTCGTAATCCGGACAGACGGCCTAGGCGAGCTGGGACCAGCCCGCCTATCCGCACGTTGGCCCATTTTTCAGGTCCTCATTCGATTCGTGACGTACCCCGGTACTGAATCACTGCGTCTTTGTTACGAGATGAGACAGTACCGGTACGAGTATGCAGTGACGACTAAGCTCTCACGGCCCGGCCGGTCTCGAGCCGCCGACTTACATACTCGTAGTCACTCGCTCTACCACTGAGCGCCCGAGTCAGCACGGTATATCGCAACCCGTTGTGCTAGGGGGTGGGGGTCACGCAAAAGCTCCCGATAGTGCCGCGCCCAGCACGCATTGATTTCGCCCGGCGCGGTATGAAGTACCCCCGATACCGGAGCGCGTACTGGCTGGTCGTTCGCGCCCTCGAATGAACCCTGCCCCTTACGGAGAGAGCGCGCCCACTTCCAGAACTCCCGTCTCCCACCACCCTTCTTAAAATCCTGAACCGCTTTTAGCACGGCCCGCTCCCTCTGGCGGCGACGGTTATTACGTACTAGTGTCCGGACCCTATGCCGTGCAGCAGCATAATGTGCCGACGCTAGAGCGGCATCCCGAGGGCCCCTAGTCCCCCGGCACGCCATAAAGGCCACGCACCGACGATTAATCGCACCTAGGATAGACCGTTGCAGCGGCGGCCCTAGGCCACGACGCCTGGGCTTGGTAACAACCCCTACCCCACGCGCCGCCGACCATATTGCCTGGATAAAGTGGTCGGCGCCGGTGTCTAGGGATCCCTCCCCTCCCGAGGGCCCGCCGTCTACAGGTGGGTCATGTAGAGGGGTGAGCACCGCGAACGGATTAGCGGTGACAAAATCGTGGAACGGCTTGGGCCATTCAGAGGGAGAGTCACCGTGGGCCGGTTTGGGAATGGACCTTGCAGACAAGCGTTCATGCAGGGGAGGTGGACAAGCATCCTCACGGATGGCGCCCATGGGGAAAGAAGACAGGACAGGGAAGTGATCGGAGGTGTCCCAAGAGTAGTCCACCCATGCCGAGGGCGAGAGAGGGGGGGGAGGGCCTATGGTGGGAGGCCATGCGATGAAGTGGTCGAGAACGCGGCAGCTGCCCCTCCGACAAGTACCGCGTTCGCGCGCCGATGCATCCCGCGGCCACATGGGCTTACCGCCGGGAAGGCACCGCCAACGCCTGAGTAGAGCTGTCAACTCCCTTTCATCCATGTTCCAATCCCCCCCCCACCACGATCATATCCCTCGGATAACTCGTACGAAGCCGCGCCAACTCTTCGCGCAGGCGGTCCCGATACGGTTCCCCCTGTGAGCCGGTGGGCAAATAGGCCGAGATAAATATAGTGGCCGCGGAGTCATTGCAACCTCCCCCCACCCGGACACAGGTCCAGCATGGGTGGGGCGCGCCGACTGCCCGCGCCCGGTACGGCGATTGGACTAACACACAACACCCACGTTCCGATGCAACGCGGTCCCCGAACGAATAGTAGTCAGAGTACCCATTAAAACGCACTCGCATATCGGTCGCCCTAACCGTGGTCCCCTGAACGAGCAGAACATCTACAGATCGCTCGATCAGCAGCGCGCCAACATCCTCCACCTTACAAGACAACCCATTCACATTAAGCGTTGCAACGCACAGGTGGGCGGGCATGGGAGGGAAGGGAAAGGGCAAGGGGTGGGAGGGAGGGGGAGGGCGGGCGGCGTGGCGATCCCAGTACGAGCGGTGTTCCCGCAAGTACCACCCCCACCGGCCCGCAAAACGTTGTAAACGCTCGCGGACATGCGCACCCTGCCCTTGGGTATAATACACATCAAAGCGCACTAGCCCATCCCGCTGCAACACACGATCGATCTTCGGAATGGCCGAGGGCCGGCCATTAAACGGCCGATCGACGCGGCTCCAAAAGGCAGGTAGTGGCGACGGGTCCCCCCAACAACACACACAACGCAGGGACGCCCCAGCGCCCTCAGCCAGGTGCCCAACCGTCCAAGGGCGAACCCCCGTCACTATGACGGCTGCACCCGATGGCGCGCGGTTGCCCATATCGGGGCCAACCCTACCGGACCTACGGTTATGTTATACCAGGCGGGAAAACTCGGTAATGCGGTAGGGTCCTGGCAAACATTCCCTAGTGCGAGGTACAAGGGTTACGGATCCCCGAGTCGCCGGCCGGACAGGGCCGACAGCAAGGGGCGGATACCGCTCGGTTAAGGACTAGTTTTTACGCGATGGGGCGCTAAGGCCTGCCGGTTTGACCGCGGGAGGGCGGGCGGGCGGGCTGGGGCAATCTTGCCTGCGAAACGGAGCCGGGTTGCACCAAGAATCCTGTCCCGACCTCGTGGCGTCCTGTCCTGGCCTTTTCTGTCCTCTGACCTGTCGGCGGGGCGGGAGGGGGGTGGGGGGGGGGGGGGCGCTCGACGCATGCAATAAATTAGTCGGTTAGTCCCCTAATCGCGCGACCGATCGCGGGATCCTCGCCGACACACGCAACCGCGACAACCGGTAAAACCCGCAAAGCTGCGCGGCTAGTCCCGAAGGAGGGCCGTTGGAGTGCTGATGATCGGCTGGCTGGCTGACTGGCTGGCGCTGGGGGGCTGGCGGGCTGGCGGGCTGGCGGGCTGGCGGGCGATCGGCTCGGCGGAGCGGACGGCGTCGCGAGTACTTAACGGCAGTACTGCGCTTAACACAGGGAAAAAGCGGCTGAGAAGTGAGACGAAGACCATCCTGGCCGCGATGTATTTCGGCATTTCAAGTTGAGTCTGGTTTTGCCAAAACATTCGCGCAGGCTGTTTTACACAGTCAAGAGCCGAAATTGGCAGGATGGTCTAGCGAAAGCGTGGAGGGAAAACGGAGTCAGGGGCGCTGCGTGGAACGCAGCGAAAACTGGAAGATGGCAGGCTCAACTGTTATGGCTGCATTTATGTCTACTCGTGCTGCACCCAAAAAGGGCGCAACGACAGGTGCCTAGTTCCCGTACCACTGAGCAGCACTTGTAGCTGAAAAGCGGTTAGGTCAAGGGAGGAAACCCCAGCCATAAACTAGTTTAGATCATTTCAAGTTGAGTCTGGTTTTGCCAGTCATGAGCGAACGGAGAGAGCGGGGGATTGACGGAGAAGGGTTAGCGCCAGGTCATGAAGGAGGCACCGGGAAGTCCACCGCTGCGGAGTCTTGTTGGACTTGGAAGTGGCGGAGGGGGGCGATGTGGCCAAAGAAGAACCATGCGCCAGGTGAAGGAAGAACGTTGGGGTCGATGTAGTCCAGAACGACGTCGGAGTTAGTGGCCCAGCCGCCTTGGTAGCGAATGTGGGACAATGGCACTCCGATGGCGTTGGCCGCAGACGCTGCTCCCTTGCGAAGGCTGTGTGAGGTCCATGAAGTGCCGGCGGGAGGGACAACACCGACAAGACGGACGGCTGTAGACAGCCAGTCCGACATTGTAGCGGCAGTCCAAGGTTTTGACTGCTCGCTCGGGGCGACCGCCCAGAAGTTCGTTTCAGCCATGGCAACAATAACCAGGGGGACAGACTGTATTGTGTCGATGAAGTGGCGCAGGAGACGTGCAATTCGGGGGTGCTCGGTCACTGGAAGGAGAAGCACGCGCATGTCGTCGCGTCCCCGTCGGCCAGCGCTGCCTTTCTCGCAGTACACCTGCAGGGTAATGTTGTAATCGTCGACATGCACATCCCGCACTCGGCAGGAGACGCCAGTAAGTCCTCTGGCAAAGAACATGAAGTTGACAACCGAGGCCATGAGGGCTCGGAAGTCGTATTGGTACTCTGGGGTGGGAGCAGACACAATCAGCTCGGCCTTTGTGACGAAGCGGTAAGCTACATCCGCAGGTAGAGGAACTCGCAAAGGGGCAACCTTCCAGACGGCGCTGCCGCAGCATCAGCCCACGCCTTGCCGAAGTGAGGTGTAGGCTGTCCTTGGCGATTGGGTCGAAGTTGTGCAGCTCGAAGAACGTGTTGATTGCAGACAGGTAAGGTTGCAGTGACTTAGCTCCAATGTGCCCTCGCTCACCAATCCAGGCAACGTACCGGACGACATTAGCAGTGGTCGCCTCCAACGGGCTGATGTTCTCGGAGTCGTGGCAGAACTCTGCGAACTGAGACAGTCTGCCGGCGTAGCTCTTGAGTGTCTGAGCGGTGAGGGAGCTGGAGAGCAGGTCGAGCGTCCGTTGTCCTAACTCGTATGAGCCGAAAGCATCCTGCAGTCGAGATCGCAGTGAAGCAACCCATGGAGCGACAGCTTCGGGCTCGTCAATTACGTAAGTGCGTCGTTTTACCGACAGAGTTCCATAGGTGCGACTATTGTTTGCAAAGTACTCGGCAGCAGCGGTTAGGTTCCCGGCGGTTGGCCGGTAGTCGCTGGACGGGTTTGCAGTAGGACCAGTACGGGTTTGCGGGGCTAGGTTCAGGTAGGAGGGCCGCCCCGCGCGCCCTTCGCGCTCGTAGCGCCTGTCACGCGCGTAACGTACACGCGCGAAGCTTGGTCGTTGCGAACCAGTTGTGACACGCAGTGTAACAACCGACGGACGCAGTGATGGAATGGTACGGGAGGCGGTTGGTTGAGCCGCCATGTGCAGGTGTGCGGATGGTTGAGCCGCACGCGGCTGTAGCTGTAAGAAGCGCCGCACCGAGGAAGGTCTAAATGAAGTCTGTAAGGTGGGGGGTCAGGTCCGGACACATGGCGCTCAACCCGTCGTTGAGCTGCAAGGGTGCGCTTTGCGGCGGTCACCGAAAGGTGGCCTCGCAAAGCTCCAGCAGCTCCGACGAAAGGCGCCCCACACCGTCACTCGTGCTCACCTTCGCGGCCACGCCCGCGTCCACCGCCACGTCCTCGTCCACGTCCGCGACCTGCAGCTGCCGCCGCCACCCGAGCAGTAGCGGTTGCTTTGGCGCTGCTGGCCACAGTCGCCTCGAAGACGCGACGCTAGTAGTCCCTTATGAGGTCCCCAAAAACCGCGGAACCCAGATGCTCAGAAGCATGCTGGAAGTGCTGAGCTCGCAGCACGTCCAGAACACCTTGGTCACCGTGCACACGCTTGACCTCATTAAGCCTCCGTAGGAAGGCCAAACGAAAGCGAAACGCCTTGTCGATGGCTTCGGCGTGGTTCCGAGCTCTCGCGAGGTAAGGAGTGAAGTCCTGATTTGCAGCAGGGATGTAAGGCAGCGGCTCGTCAAGAGCCACGAAAAGTGCGGCCATGTGGGCGCCGAAACACGACATTCATAGATACTCCTCCTGGGCCGGCAGACGCCGGTCATCCTGCTTGAGGTATTCGTTCGTTAGGTCGGTGCTCAAGGGGAAGAGTCCAGGCACTCGGCTGACCGGTCGAACGGCCTTGTAACCAAACTCTGCTCCCTGCAGTAGTTCTGGCACCGCGAGGTAGTCATCCTCGTCACTCACGGATTTTGCTCCGACACGGCCGCTCTGGGCTAGCTCTAGCAAGTCGGGGCGCTCTGCGGCTCCCCCGCTGCCTGTCGGCTGTCCCACGATGCGCTGCCCGGAACCGGAACCATGTGCTCCTTCTCCATCAACAACGCGCTCACGAGCCGTCAATTGGGCCATCGCTATAGCAAGCTCTCGCAGTAATGTAGACTGGGCCTTCACGTCTGCGTGTAGCGACTCGAGCGTCGGCTCAACGACGGGTTCTTCTCCAACTGGCATGGTAACGCACGGGCGCACGGATGAGAATATCACACACGGGTGGTGAGCCGGGTGTGGTCTTGAACAATCTGGGGTGACCTTGCTCGCAACAGGTTGCGAGACAGTTTTTAACATCGCTGCGTGGAACGCAGCGAAAACTAGAAGATGACAGGCTCAACTGTTATGGCTGCTTTTATGTCTACTCGTGCTGCACCCAAAAAGGGCGCAACGACAGGTGCCTAGTTCCCGTACCACTGAGCAACACTTGTAGCTGAAAAGCGGTTAGGTCAAGGGAGGAAACCCCATAAACTAGTTTAGATCAATACCGTCCCGGAGTGTCCTGGGTTTCCCCGGTTGATGCATTAGCCCTTCGGGGTTCGAATGAGGCAATGGTCTATGCCGTACGTACGGGCTATGCCAGACCTACGACTGCAGTTGGCGCAAGAGGTCAAGTGCTGGTGCGGCTTCGGCCGATGTCCCGGGGCGAACTTTACTTTACTTTTACTGTGTACCGCCGGGCATCGCGGAGGGTGGCCCCTGTATACGACGGTCAGCTGTGACCAAAAATATAATCAGCTGTGACTCGTTAATATACTGCCTGCGACGCGCGCTGCCGCGTCACATGTAGCATGGCCGGGGCCGTCACATGTGGGCTCGCTGTCCGCTGACATCTACACGCAGCCACACAGTTACTTCTGCACTCGCTAGCAGCAGCGACTGCTAATTAAGCGTCGCAATACGACGAAGCAAACAGTGTCAAAGCAGCCGCGTGGCCCAGGGACTGCAGGTCGGCACCGCGTGGGCGTCGCGCTCTTTGAGGTGCGTATAGCGGCATGCGGGGGGCGACCGGCCCGGTGCTGTCATGTGGAGGTGGTGTGTGTGTGTGTGTGTGGGGGGGGGGGGGGGGGGTCGTCTCTCCGGTGCTTGAAGGACCAGACGTTGCGGCGCTCGAATGGGCAGACCCGCCGTTATCGCAGGTCATCGTGCGGAGCCCTTTTGCCTAGATGCCCGCGCACGCCCTCCAATAACAAGGGCGGGCGATTTACGGGTTTCACAGGGTGTATATCTTACCTCGCGTAGCTTTGTTAGGTTGGGAGACAAAAGGGGCGTTGTTCAGGCTATGGTCGTGGGTGTGCCCCCACCGCAGGCCTCCAGCGCTCCAACATGGCGCCGAAGAAGGCAGCCGCCGAGGAGAAGGCAGCACCGGCAGCCCCGGAGTGGGACGGCCCCATGGTGCTGCTGGACGTGACCCTCACCAGCTGCACGCAGCTATTTGTGAGCCCCCTTTCCTCTGCGTCTGCCGACGCACCCGCCCACCGTGCTTTCACGCAGCCGGAGTACTCTGCTGGGTATTCTGACGCCGAGGCCGCCCGTCTGTTCATGCTCCCCAGCCTGCCCCAAGCGCCGAGGAGGGAAAGGATCCGCCACCAGTACAGATGGTGTACGCTGCTGTGTCCTTCCTTGGCGCGCCGCCCACGGGCATAACCACTGAGCCGGTACATGCAGAAGAGGACGGCAGCTACAAGCTGAACGTGGTGCAGCGGCTGGCGCTCCCGCTGAATCACGCGACGCTGGAGGTCAGCGCCCCTTCCCACCCTTTGCAAGACACACACACACACACACACACACATTTGGCAGACAAAAATGGGAGCGTCGCCATCAATACCGCCATCACCATCACCATCACCATTATCACCACCGCCACTAGCACCACCGCCACTGTGACTGCCACCACCGCCACTATCGCCATCTCCGTCGCCATCCCCATCCCCACCATCGCCGCTATCACCACCGCCACCACCAATGCCACCCCCATGCTCATACCTATCCCTATCACCAACACCAGCATCATCCCCATCCCCATCCCCATCCCCATCCCCATCACCACTTAGACATGCCCCTGATGCATGAGTGCGCACGGAAGCCTCTTGTAATGGACCTGTTAGTTGACGGCTTGCGCAGGCCTGCGGGATGGGTATGATTCACCGGCTGACTTGCCGTTGCTTGGCATCAACAGGGTCTTCTCAACACGCCGCTCTCCATCAGGCTCGGCACACAGATGGCGGAGGGAAAAAAGATGGTCAACGTGGAGGTGAGTGCTTGCCAGCAGCCAGCCGCCCCTTCCGGCATCTTGCACCCATGACGTGTGGCAGAGGGAGGCCGCCTCCAGGCTCGGGTGATGCGGCGGCTGACTGGCGAGTGGTGCGTGGCGGGTGCAGGTGGTCAAGGCCACGCTGGACCTGCTCCCCTTTGGCTTGGGGCAGCACGAGGTACAGGAGGGCGCGCTGGCGCTGCAGGTGCGGCTGCCCCTTGCCTCCTCGGCTGCCGAAGCATCAACTGGCATTGTAGCAAAGCCCCCAGGCGTTCGCTGATACCGGGGCTTGGGCCAACGCGGCGCTGCTGCAGGCGCTGGAGCTGCCGGAGGGGCTCGAGGTGATGGGAAGCGCTAGCGTGGAGGTGCGCGTTTCGTTAGTGCAGGAGGAAGTGGTGCCGCCGCACGAGACGCCTGAGCCGTCGGCGGGGGTGGAGGGTGAGGGGGTGAGCCCCCCCCCCCCCCCCCAGTAGCCTAATGCCACGCTCAACCTGCATCTCAATCTCCGTGCTGATCCTTATCGACAACCAACCCTTACCACCCTTACCACCATGTGGCCATCGCGCATCCACACATGGCCTAGTGTGTATCGTCCCCCCACATCATTCTCCATGTTCGCCCTGCCCCCGGCACCAGCTCCAGCGCAACTGCCCTCCTTCCCTGCGTCCACAATTAAGTCTTTATCGGCACACCTACTACCAACCCTGGCCCATCACCATCTCCGAAGCCCCCCCCCCCCCCCCCCCCCTCCCTTCCCTACCTCCACAACTTATCTTTTTATCTTAAATAAATATAGCTCCACACAACTCTCCACCTCCACCTGCGCCTCAGCGCCTGCTTCCACCAGCACCTTCTCTCCCTCCTCCCCATCTACACCGGGCACTGCCACCATCCACGTCCACCTCCTCCTCCTTCGCTGGCTCTACCCCCCTCCCCCCCCCCCACCCATGAGTTGGTTGCTTACTCGCCAGGAGTCAAGGCACACGGTGTGCGCCTGTTAGAAGACGCAGGCATCAAGATGACACACTTCTGGCTGATGTTTCTCAGGCGCCCGCAGCAGGAAGCGAGGCTGCGCCCGCGGAGCCCACTGTGGTGTACACGCCGTGCCCTCTGCTGTCCGAGCAAGAGGCCAGCGAGGGGCGTGTGGCCACCCTGGGCGTGGAGCTCTCGGGCGCGCTTCCGGAGGGCCTGGAGGCCGCGGCGGCTTTGGCGGGGCCAGAGCTCAGCCTAAAGTTTGCGCTGTGGCTGCCCTCTGTGCCGGCGCGCAAGCTGGCGGAGCTGGACCCCGACGACGGGCCATCCGCACCGCGGGTGATGGCGCTTGCCCAGGTAAGTGCCCTCCCAGCTCCCCCCCCCCCCCCCCCCCCCCCCCCCACCCCACACCCGCCTTCCGCTCGAATTGCTCATCTGTCTCCTCAAGTGCACATGCCAACCTAAATTGTCAGTTATAAAGCTGTTCCACAATAACGATTTGCTGTAATTTTGTCGTTGAACCGGGAATAGGGACAGTGCTTATACCTGACGTTATTATATCGGGTGGCGCGATGAGGAGTGAGGGTCAATGGAGCAATCCTTACTACAAACTGCCAGATGTGAAGGGCGGTACTGATACCGGTACGTTTTTCGGACTGCTCGTACATGACAATTCCACTACGAATCATTGTTGTGGAGAAACTCTATACTGCTTTTGAAATAGTTTTATTGTGGAAAAACTCTGTACTACTTTGAAAACTCCATACTACCTCATCAACTACCGGCGTGCCAACAAATAATCAATTCACAGGCCGCCCTGAATGGCGGAGGAGATTGTCCATTAAATGCAAAAAATCGTCTTGCTTGTAGATCCATAACTTGTGTACAGTATGTCATTGGTCGTTGCGTTGAAAAGTATATGAAACGTTGGGTCGAATCCACGGCACGTGTCCACATCCACTTTCTGATGAATAGTTCCCTGTTAGTTTCCCGACATCTTTCCTACAATGCGCTGCCTACCACAGCACGGCCAGGTGCACCAGACTGAATCATGCCGCCGCCGCCCCCTCTGGTTGCTTCCTGACACCCCGTCCCCCCCCGTGATGCACTCCGCAGGGCGCAGTTGTGCCCGGCGATGCGGACCAGCTGGCCACCGTGAAGTTCAGCGACACCGGCCGGCGATTCTACCTGGCACCAGATGTCGTGGCAGCGATGTCGGAAGCCCTCGAGGACCGCACACCGCTGTTGCTTGAGTTTGCGAGGTGCGGGGTCCCGGTGGCTGCACTGTCATGCTGCTTGTCGCCTCTCCCGCTCCCTTGCGTCCGCACCGCTGTGCCCAAGCGACTTTAATTATCGTTGAAACGACATTCATGTTTTGGGTGAGTGGGTGATTGATCCCACCCACCGCGACGCCTGGCCTGATGGGCCTTGCATGCCCCCCGCTGCCGCCTTGTGGTCCTGTGCAGGGCGCTGAAGGTGGCAACGAGCGCGTACGTGGACAATGCGGTGGACATGTTCCACGGCATCACCCGCCTGGACATGGCGGCCCTGGCGGACCCAGGCGCAGCGTCCCACGAGGCGACGGTCAAGTTCAAGAAGAGCTTTGGCGAGACCAAGGCGGCTGGGCGCGTGCACAAGAGCATGCTTGAGCCCCTTGGCCCTCCGGAGGTGAACCTAAAGGGCAAGCTACTGGCGGAAGGTGTGGAGTTCCCTCCGGTCCCGGGCGCGGACCCGCGCCCATGCGCCTGGGCAGCAGCCGAGACCTCGCTCACCGTCAGCCTCTCCCTCTCAGCGCCGCTGTTCCCGCCGTGGGAGCCCCCGCCAAAACCCGTCAACACTTTGGAGGAGATGGTGCCAAAACGGTGCGCCCCTCGCTTTGCTGGTAGACTCGCTGTCCAATCCACGCCGCCGACCCGTGGACAACTTTTTAAGGGGAATGACCGCCCCTGCACGCCCCTTAACGCGCGGCTCGCTGTCGTGATTTCTCATCCAGTGCTACGGGAGGCTGAGCAATGTCTTGCACGCGCCTGCTTGCAGCAATCTGGAGAAGATTGTTGAGCCCAAGCAAGCTTCGGACGACTTCCGTTCAGAGGTCCGCCGCGCCGCCAAGTCGCTGGCGGCAGACTACATGGCCATGTTTGGCGAGGAGCTTGAGCGGGAGAAGGGGCCGTACGCGCAGGAGAAGGTCATGGCGGCGCGGCAGCGCAAGCTCGTCTTTGAGCTCAACCGCACGGGGAAGTACCTCGAGCTGAAGGACACGCTGCGGGGAGTTATCGTGCGCGTTGTGCAGGAGAAGTACAAAAAGTCGGGCGCGATGGGGTACGACGAGATGCGGGAGCTGTACAACGACCTGTACGTGTACCTCATGGATGAAATGCACCGCTCGCTGAACGATCTCATCAAGGGGCCCAAGAAGCGCCTGGAGCCGGTGGTGCCGGACAGCATGCGCCTCGCGCAGCTGCAGGCTCTGGCGGACGAGTACGAGGTCAATGAGGACTTCAAACGCGCCTCCCGCTGTCACACAGTGGGTGGCACAGCCCTTGCACGCGCGCCCCCATGCGCCTCATTGGCAGTTCCCTGTCTTGCCCCCCTTCCTGTGGACGCCACAGCTGTGGAAACACTATGCGTAACTGCCTCCTGACAAGAGCCTCTGCACCCGCAGGAGCGACTGTTGGCGAGCAAGAATCCAGAGGTGTGGTACAGCTACGGCAGCTTCCTCTCCCGGATGGGCGACGTTGGCAAAGCGGTGGAGGCGTTCAAGGAGGTGGTCGCGCTGGACCCCGGGAACCTGGACGGGCTCCTCTGTCTGGCGTCCCTGCTCTGGGAGGTAGGCATCCACCGCCGCTCCCCCCCCTCGTTCGGCGGTGTCCCCGTCTCATGTATCCGCCGCACACTGGTGCCGGTGCAGTTTTGAAATGCTATAAATGCAGCGCATCGATTCAACACTTCAACATACAATACATACACTACCTCAACATACAGTACAGATCCTGGAGCCATGGAATGTCGCTGAAGAGAGGGCCAATTAACTTGGTGATGTGCTGCGAACATGTGACAAATCTGTACACTGAAATATGACGGGTTACATGGCATCTATGTATGACGGGTACATCAGGCATCTATGTATTCACACGGGTGCCGGCATGGTTATAAAAGCACTGCGTACAGGTACCTGCCCTGCCTGCCAGGTCAAATGTAGACGAAACTACTGCGGGATTTAGCGGGTGCTATATTAGGATGCATGCATGCCCGATATTTGAGGCTTATGATAAGGGCTCATACAGGTGCCATAGGGCACCAGCGCACCTGGAAGTGCAATTCGCTGTTTCATGTCCCGTGAATGCGTAACCCCACAAACTGTGCAATCCGCTAAAACACTCCTGGGTACTGCATTTTGTTTAGTACCTGCATGGATATGCATATATTTAATGTCAGCATTCCTATGTTTCAAGTGTTGGATGCGCTAAAGCTACGGCACTCGGGCAGTTGGCTCCGAAATTGTTCTAAGAAAGGCTGCGAGCGCCCCCGCAGGAGGGCGCCACGCAAGATGTGCAGTTCATGGAGCGGGCCGACAGCATCGCGCAGTCCGCTATCGCGCAGTCGGAGAACAACGGCGTCGGGTGGGCGCTGCTGGCGCTACTGTACGCGGACAAGGTGCCGCACGCGCCGGAGCACCGCCGGGAAGAGGCCGCCGCCAGCGCACGCAACGCACGCTTCAAGGCTGTCACGCTGTGCCAGGGGGCGCAGGCGCAGGGCCTTGTGGGGCTCGCTGCCAACTTCTTCCTCCAAGTGCGCACAGGGTCTCTTGCATACCATCCCCTTTTAAGCCGCGCCACTGAATTATGCGTCTTGTGGCACCCTATGGCAGCTGAAACCGGTTTGCGCCCCCCCCCCCCCCCCCCAAATATATATCGCCCATCCTCTGTCTCGCCTCTGTCTACTGTGTCTCATGCAGCTGGCGCTGATGCTGCTGGACCTGAAGCTGGGTAAGTGCGCTGCCAAGGCTCTGGCAGTGGCGGGCAATGTGCCATGGGCGGAGCAGGTGCGTGTGGAGATGGCGCTGTGCTGCAGCCGCGCCGCCAGCCTGCAGGAGCAGCCCGAGGCGGCAATCAAGCACCTAAAGGATGCAATGCGCCACGGCGACAAGAAGGTGCGCCTGACTCAGCCACTCCTGATGTGGCCCCACAGTCACATGACTGCCCGGGTTGCCTCGTTGCTGTTGCTGCTGAGTGCATGCGTGTCCTCAGTCTCCTTGCCGTTTGCTTCGATGTTCTTGGGGCATTTTCTCAGGGAGATGTCACTGTCTGCTTCACTTGTCATCACCATTGTCATCGGTCGACATTGGTCCTTCAGTTTATGCTGCTGGTATCAATTACTGGCATCGCATTGTGCTGGGGGTCAGCGACCATCAAACAATATTACTTTGGGGTCACCGATTCAGCTGTCCCGGCCTTCATAGCGTCGGCGATTGAGTGTGTGATGGCAGTTGTGCTGTTCGCTCTGCTGGCATTACCTCCAGGATGCTGTTTACGTGGTGGGTAACAAAGACGTCGGCGCGGTTGCCAGTGTGGATGCCGCTTGTTCCCGGTCCGGTGGACTGACTGACGCTCTGGACCATGAAAGTAGTGCAGCCGTGCGTGGTCGCTGCCCTGCCGTCTGAGCCCATCCCGCCCCCCACGGACGGTCTCTTGGGGCTGGCCGTCTCCGCGCCCAGGACGTGCGTCCGCACATTCTGATGGGCCACGTGCTGTACAAGACGGGGCAGTACAAGGACGCAGCCGTGGCTTACCAGCACGCGCTCAGCGCAGAGCCAGCGCGATGCCCGCTGGAGATGTACATCCGTCTGGGGTCGTGCTTCCTGGTGCAGGAGCAGCACCAGTTTGCGCTCAACGTGTACACCCAGGTGCGCCTGCCCGCCCAGCCTTGTTCCGCAGAGCTCAATGCACACGGGTATAGGGCCCCTGCGCTGGTGGATCTAGGTGTGTGTGTGTGTGTGTGTGTGAGAGGGAGAGAGAGAGGGGGGGGGGGGGGGGGGGGTGGGAGGGGGGGAAGGGGCAAGTGTTGACTGCCCAACCACACTATGCAGAGCTGTGCATCGTGCATACGGGTGCCAACGCACCTGTAGTAAGTATGGAAATATTACAGGCCTCAGATTGGGCTTGCATGCAACCTATAAGAACCCCCACTATAGTTTCGTCTGCATGTGACCATCGGCAGGCGGGGCAGGTTTCTATTTGCGCTGTTCTCATTACCATGCCGGCACCTGTACGTATACATAGATGCCTTATGTACACGTATTTTAGTGTACATTTTTGTCACGTCTTCAGAGTCACTGAGTCGGAAGTTACTGATTGAAATGGCCCTCTCTCTAGCAACATTCCACGGCCCCAGGATCTTTCCTGTATGTTGAGGCTGTATTTGTACTGTATGTATCGATTTGTTATTGCCTGCCATGTGCGTGGTCACCTTGGACAAGAAGCATGCGGTAAGCCGCATATGCACACGCCTGCAGTTATTAAGGTTTTACTTGAGGGGTGCATTTTGAACAAAGAGGCACAGGGAAAGACGCCTCAAGCTAGGGCACCTTTGTGGGCTGGTGCACAATCATGTGGCTGAGGGGAATGTAATGTGATGTGTGGAAAAGTGTAACTGACATCGGGAATTCTTCTTCTTTGCTGAACCCCCCCCCCCCCCCCCCCCCTCCCCCCCCCCCCCCCCCCCCTATTTTCTCTTCTTCCTTGATGGCGTTGCAGGCGTGCGCCGCGCGGCCGTGCGCGTCCACTTGGCTGGGCGCAGGCATCGCGTCCCTGCGCATGGGCGACCTCAAGGCGGCGGACCTCGCGTTCACGGAGGCCAACATCCTCAACCCGCACAATCCGCTAGTGTGGGGCTTCCTCACGCTGTCGTGCCTCCAGGGGGACCGCGTGCCCGAGTCGGAAATGGCCCTGCAGTTTGCGTACAAGGTGCGGCGCGCTGTGCACGCGCCAGCCCCCTTTATCACATCATGCAATGACACATCCACCCAGATGCGCGCAGCCTCAAACTATGTTTTCGTTCTGTCATGTATGCTCGCATACCTCAGCTGACTAACAACCTGAATCGAAACCAGTCACCGATCGCGGTACATGCATGCCGTAACCACGCTTTTGGTTCGCAGTATATTGACGTTTCTAACCCCCCCCCCCCCCCCCCCTTCCGAAGGGGCGACAGTCTGTTTATCTTGGAACATATTAAATTACACCATGAATACAACACGGATATTCCGACTCCTTGCTCCAAAAGAGTTCATTGTTTTAGACCCAATTAAATGGCATGGTATGTATCAACGAATAAATCAAAATATCATGTGTGCTTATATCATTCGAGGTGTTGCATACCTATATAATATATCACATCATATGTATATACTATACCAACCACATATTTTACCCTAGCATCACATTTCAACCCATTCAGCTATGAATGTGTGAGCTGCATGCACTGTCGGCTGCCTAATCTGCCTCCATTGGGCGATCGGTTACCTCTTCCGCAGTCACTGAGAGCGGTTCTGTGTGCCGTTATTGGCAGGAGGAGCTGGAGGACGCGGAGCTGATGCTGGAGATAGCGGGCGCCTACATGGGGCGCGGTATGTACAAGGAGGCGGAGTCCGTGCTCAGCCGCTCCATCCCCTTCGCGGACGGCCCGCCGCTGCGCGCCATGCTGGGCGATGCGCTGTACGAGCAGAACGAGCTGCCGGCGGCCGTGGACAACTACCTGGCGGTCGTACAGGCGGACGGGAAGTACGCGGCGGACAAGGCAGACAGCAATGCGGTGCACTGCCTGGGGCAGCTCGGCAAGTGCTTCGTCACGCTGGGCGATGAGGCAGCGCAGGCGGAGGTGCGCCCGCACCCCTGTAGCAAGTTACGTGCAGCCGTGTTGAGGTGTTTCGGGGGCGGGGATCCTTATGGGTCAGTGGGTTATTATTCGGCTGAGCTGACTGGGATTCTGGCGTTATGGGAAATACGCAGCTAAGAGGCCTCACCTGTCTAGTGCGCAATTGCTGCTGTTCACAGATTGATTTTGACTCATTATTATAGCTCTCGATGTGTGCTCACTCAATCACGCACGCTATTGTTGATTGCCTCTCCCCCCCAAATCATGTATAATATATGCCATATATGAAACATGTGCACGCGTTCGGGTACCAACGCGATTTTAAGAACAATATCTGTACGAGCATGCCCTGCATCTATGGCTGAAATTCTTCAAAAGACGAAATGATCGCGGATTCGGGGACCAAATATAGGCGGTCTCAACACCGCGCCGGCACAGGCGCATGAAACCATTCGGAGTACATGTGACCTGATGGACCACACATCAGAGGCTAGCAGGGTTTTGCTTCAGACTCCGGACTAGCAATGTTATCTGGCTCTCCTGAGGAACCCCCCCCCCCCCCCCCCCCCGCCCTCCTGCCCGCCCCTCGTTGGCGCCGCAGTTGGAGCATTACAGCGAGGCGCTGTTCCGCGTGCCCAAGTGGATGGAGACGGCCACCATCCACCGCCGCCCGGGGTAGCATGGCTTGGCTTGGTCTACCTGGGAGGCTGCGCTGCCCTGCATGGCATGCTGTGATGGAGGCAACCGGCGGATGACTGCAGCCGTCACGTTTGCGTTGTAACAATGGCATTTCCACCACACTCGGACCGAAATAGGGGAGTATGTGTGTGTGGTGGGGGAAGTGGGGGGGGGGGGGGGGGGGAAGGGGTAACCAGGGTTGTGGTTTGAGCTTTTTCCTGCAAGGAGGGGAGCGTTAGGATAAGTGAGCACCTTTCGCTCTTTTCATTGGGATGAGCATATCAGTCTTATCTCGCGGCCTGCGATGAGCTTACCTACGGCGGCCGGGTCTTCCCCTCCTTGCTGAGGGGGCGAGCAGTGGAGAAATAGTAGGTAGTGTTTATCTCCATGTAGAGCAGATGTATAAACTGGAATAGGCATTAACGTTGTTTCTGGCGCGCGCGGTGCGCATTTCTTAGGACATAAGGATCGCATGAGTGACCCCTCTTACACAATTGACCTGATGAACAAAATCAGCCATTGCCAAAGTTTGAGATGTTTGTCTTCTACCTATGCCTACTTTTGGCGAGGACCCTTTTTGCTCATCATGTCGAATTTGGTCAAAACGTCGAATGCATTCGGACAATCTATAACCCTACTGGGAACGAGTCTTAGACCAATCTTAAGCATGCGTAGCAGGCGATACGAGTTGCTACATGGTCTCGGTAGAACCTTGCACTGCTTATATTGGGTAACGCCAACTCGCCCTTTTGTGAGACAAGTTCATCCAGGCACGCGCAGCTCTGGATTGAACCCCTGTCCACGTCGCCCAGCATGCACAGCGCCAGGCAGGTGACGTCGGCTGGCCGGCACCGCTAGCGGTCAGCTACAGGTCCTTGGTGATGGGGAAGGGGGGGGGGGGGGGGGGGGGGGGGCTTCAATCATCACATGTGTGCTCCCCCCCCTCCCTCCTTGCCTGCGCTTCCCCTGGGGGTGATGTCCAGCCAAGCCACGCATCAGGAGACGCTTGCAACATCTACCATGCAGCGCCAACAGGTGCAACAGGGGAAATGTGCGGCTAGAGAGACCTGGCGTACTTCATATTATTGCAACCTATTGTACCTGGGGGCATAAGCCCACGATACTGTGGCAAACTAGCTGTGCTTCGCCAACAGAAATCAGTCACCAGGGCTGCGGAAGCAGCATGATATCAGTACAGTACCGCCTATGTCGCCACTGGAAATAGCACATATCAATGATCTATATTTAAGTTGCAGAGCTTGGGCCTTCGGTACCGAAGGGCATGCAGTACCGTAATTGGCTCGCTGCATCGCCATGCTTACAGCGGGCCATGTGTTGACAGAATGTCGGTCGAGCACTCGAGCGGTGTGATGCCAAATCCTGCGATATCTGATACCAATGTAAGGGTGCGCAAACAGAGGCTGTAAACAGTGCAAGCGGCGGTGAGCCACCTACGGGCTGGGCAGCGAATTCATTCACACGCAGAAAGCGTGCTCGCGTGGTGGCAATGAGTGACGCACAGCAATGTGGAGCTGCGTGCCGGCATATTCCCCCCTCGCTGATGGATGAAATTTTGTGCAGTTGGGCCTTCCGGCACCTGCAGCGCGAGATAGTGGGTTGCCAGTGCAACATGGAGCATGAGGGGGTATATGTATTTAAACGAAAAATCAAGTTTGTCTGTAGCTCCGTAGCACCACCAGCGACCCCCGGAAACAGCAACCATCAATTATTCACAACTCATTTCTACATTGGCACAGCAGCGGTAGCCGTCGCCTATGTAGCGCTAGCAGCGCACAGCTTCAGGCTATCACGAGCCCCCGAAAAAGGTTGATTTAAGAATGGAAACATTTTGTACATTCACCGCCAGGTACAGCACACGTACGGGTAGTCAAATACTGCAAGTAGTCGCGAAGGCTCGGCCGTCGCGCGGCGCCCACTGTCGGCACCGACGACTTCGTGGGGCGCTCTGTGTGTCCAAGAGTATGGACGTCCCAGCATGGATGGAATAAGGCGCGCGGCAAAAGGGTGCCCCCTGAGCGTGGTGGAGTTCCAACGGTAGCATCGCTGCACTCCACGGAGGAGGGGCTCGTTTCGGTAACGCAACCTTCAGCGCGAGACAAAGTAGTCGAGCGCGCACTCAGACTCGCCGAGCGTCACCGCCAGCGAGGGAAGCCGCGCGGACGCAGCCGAGCGGCCGCCGATGAAAGCACGGAGGCGGGGCTCCACCGCCCGAAGCTCGAGTTCCCAGGGTGCGGCGTTCTCGGCCGTTGCGTCCACGCAGAGCTCCTGCCGCTGGCATAGCGGGCACCGCCCTTGGGTGCGCTGGGCGCAGGCTCCAGTGACGCACAGCAGCTGCCCGCAGCATGCCGCAGCAGTATCAAAAGTAGGGTTACCTGAGGTTTGGTTTAGGGTTCCGAGGCAAACCGAGCAGCAAGCAGCAGGGGACGACGACAACGACGGTGCCGAGGAGGACGGCGCGCTCGTCGCGCACGCGGCAGAAGCGGAGAGAGTCCGCCGTTGCGGAAGCACTGCGCTCAGCAGCAGCCCAGGCAGGCGAGAGTAAGATGCCCCTCTTCCATCCGACATGATAGGCGTCCTTGGGGCCATGCCTGACGCGCCACGTCGCAAACGGCGGTAGTAATCGTTGCCCTACACAGATGAGCTGCTGCTGTCAGGTCGGGTGCGCTGGGTACATGCGGTTGCTAGGACATACCGCCCCATTCACCGCCCACGCGTTGAGTTCAAACTCCGCCGCTCGGCTTTCCGCGTGCGCAGCGAGAAGGCACGGCGTTTGTAAACCCGCAGAATCACAGGCCTGGTCAACAAGCGATAATCCTGGGCGCTTGAACCAAGGGCCGCGCTGTGGTGTGCTTTCTGCCTCTGCTCTGTACGACTGTTATTTTCGGATTATGCATATGCCGAGCAGCTAACGACTGGCGCTGCGCTTCTGCTGCTGCCCGCGCGCATCCTGTGACTACTGCGCGTGTGAATTACAAAATAAAAAGACCAGCAACAATAATAGATCCACCGCACCTCTACCAGGTACGATTGCGGCTATTTCTTTTGCAGGGTAGCGACACGAATCAGTAATTATGTACCTGTAGGTATATTCCTACATAGATGTAATTCAACCTATATCATATATTCGTCGCGCAACCGTGCTGTTATGGGCACAATACACGAGTGATGGGAAATGATCTAGACTAGTTTATGGGGTTTCCTCCCTTGACCTAACCGCTTTTCAGCTACAAGTGCTGCTCAGTGGTACGGGAACTAGGCACCTGTCGTTGCGCCCTTTTGGGTGCAGCACGAGTAGACATAAAAGCAGCCATAACAGCTGAGCCTGCCATCTCCCAGTTTTCGCTGCGTTACACGCAGCGATGTTAAAACTGTCTCGTAACCTGTTGCGAGCAAGGTCACCCCAGGTTGTTCAAGACCACACCCGGCTCGCCACCCGTGTGTGATATATATTCTTATCCGTACATCCGTGCGTTACAATGCCAGATGGCGAAGAACCCGTCGTTGAGCCGACGCTCGAGTCGCTACACTCAGACGTGAGGACCCAGTCTACATTACTGCGTGAGTTTGCAACAACGTTGACCCAATTGACGGCTCGTGAGCACGTTGTTGCTGGAGAAGGGGCACATGGTTCCGGTTCCGGGCAGCACATCACGGGACAGCGGACATTCAGCGGGGGAGCCGCTGGTCGCCCCGACTTGCTAGAGCTAGCCCAAAGCGGCCGTGTCGGAACAAAATCCGTGAGTGACGAGGATGACTACCTTGCGGTGCCAGAGCTAATGCATCGAGCAGAGTCTGGTTACGAGGCCGTTCGACCGGTCAGCCGAGTGCATGGACTTTTCCCCTTGAGCACCGACCTAACGGACGAGTACCTCAAGCAAGATGACCGGCGTCTGCTAGCCTAGGAGGAGTATCTATGGATGTCATGCTTCGGCGCCCACATGGCCGCACTTTTCGTGGCTCTCGACGAGCTGCTGCCTTACGTCCTTGTTGCAAGTCAAGACTTCACCCCCTACCTCACGAGAGCTCGGAACCACGCCGAAGCCATCCACAAGGCGGTTCGCTTTCGTTTGGCCTTCCTACGGAGGCTTAATGAGGTCAAGCGTGTGCACGGTGAACAAGGTGTTATGGACGTGCTGCGAGCCCATCACTTTCAGCCTGCTTCTGAGCATCTGGGTTCCACGATTTTTCGGGATCTCTTGAGGGACTACGAGCGTCGCGTCTTCGAGGCGACTGTGGCCAGCAGCGCAAAGGCAACCGATACTACTCGAGTAGCGGCAGCAGCTGCATGGCGCGGGCGTGGACGAGGGCGTGGCGGTGGACGTGGGCGTGGCCGCGAAGGTGAGCACGAGTGACAGTGTGGGGCGCCCTATCGTCGGAGCTGCTGGAGCCTTGCGAGGCCGCCTTTCGGTGACCGCCGCCAAGCGCACCCTTGCAGCTCAACGATGGAATGAGCGCCCTGTGTCATGACATGACCCCCCCCCCCCCACACACACATTACATACTGCATTAAGACCTTCCTCGGTGCGGCGCTTCTTACAGCTACAGCCGAGTGCGGCTCAACCATCCGCACACCTGCACATGGCGGCTCAACCAACCGCCTCCCATACCATTTCATCAATGCGTCCGTCGGTTGTCACACTGCGTGTTACAACTGCTTCGCAACGACCAAGCTTCGCGCGTGTACGTTACTCGCGTGACAGGCGCTACGAGCGCGAAGGGCGCGCGGGGCGGCCCTCTTACCTGAACCTAGCCCCGCAAACCCGTACTGGTCCTACTGCAAACCCGTCCAGCGACTACCGGCCAACCGCCGGGAACCTAACCGCTGCTGCCGAGTACTTTGCAAACAGTAGTCGCCCACTGGTACTCTGTCGGTAAAACGACACACTTACGTAATTGACGAGCCCGAGCTGTCGCTCCCTGGGCTGCTTCACTGCGATCTCGACCGCAGGATGCTTTCGGCTCAGACGAGTTAGGACAGCGGACGCTCGACCTGCTCTCCAGCTCTCTCACCGCTCAGACACTCAAGAGCTACGCCGGCAGACCGTCTCAGTTCGCGGAGTTCTGCCACGACTCCGATAACATCAGCCCGCTGGAGGCGACCACTGCTATCGTCGTCCGGTACGTTGCCTGGATTGGTGAGCGAGGGCACATTGGAGCTAAGTCATTGCAACCCTACCTACCTGCAATCAACACGTTCTTCGAGCTACACAACCTCTACCCAATCGCCAAGGACAGCCTACACCCTACGGCAGCTAGGCGTGGGCTGATGCTGCGGCAGCGCCGTCTAGAAGCCGCCCCTTTGCGAGTTCCTCTGCCTGCTGATGTAGTTTACAGCTTCGTCGAGAAGGCCGAGTTGATTGTGTCTGCTCCCACCACCGAGTACCAGCACGACTTCCGAGCCCTCGTGGCCTCGGTTGTCAGCTTCATGCCCTTTGCCAGGGGACGTACTGGCGTCTCCTGCCGAGTGCGGGATGTGCATGTCGACGATTATAACATTACCCTGCAAGTGTACCGCGAGAAAGGTAGCGCTAGCCGACAGGGACCCGACGACATGCGCGTGCTTCTCCTTCCGGTGTCAGAACACCCCCGAGTTGCACGTCTCTTGCACCACTTCATCGACAACGTACAGTCTGTCCCCCTGGTTACTGTTGCCTTGGCTGAAATAAACTTCTGGGCGGTCACCCCAAGCGAGCAGTCAAAACCTTGGACCGCCGCTACAATGTCGGACTGGCTGTCTACATCCGTCCGTCTTGTCGGTGCTGCCCCTCCCGCCGGCACTTCATGGACCTCACACAGCCTTCGAAAGGGAGCAGCGTCTGCCGCCAACGCCATCGGAGTTCTGTTGTCCCACATTCGCTACCAAGGTGGCTGGGCCACTAACTCCGACGTCGTTCTGGACTACATCGACCCCAACGTTCTTCCTTCACCTGGTGCATGGTTCTTCTTTGGCCACATCCCCCCCTCCGCCATTTCCAAGTCCAACAGGACTCCGCAACGGTGGCCTTCCCGGTGCCTCCTTCATGACCTGGCGCTACCCCTTCTCCGTCAATCCACCGCTCTCTCCGTTCGCTCCCGATTGGCAAAACCAAACTCAACTTTGAAATGATCTAAACTAGTTTTATGGGGTTTCCTCCCTTGACCTAACCGATTTTCAGCTACAAGTGTTGCTCAGTGGTACGAGAACTAGGCACCTGTCGTTGCGCCCTTTTTGGGTGCAGCACGAGTAGATATAAAAGCAGCCATAGTAGCTGAGCCTGCCATCTTCCAGTTATCGTTGCGTTACACGCAGCGCCCTCCATGACTCCGTTTTCCCTCCCTGACTCCGTTTTACCTTCCTGCCAATTTCGGCTCTTGACGGTGTAAAACAGCATGCGCGACCTGTTTGGCAAAACCATACTCAACTTTGAAACATAGTACTACAGGCCAGGTTACTCCCTCTAGAACATGGTCGTAAATTCTTTAAACGAGATGGATAATAGCCGTGAAATTGCGTGATGATCATGATAACTACTCGCGGCAAGTTGCGAGAAAGGGCCCGGTTTTCAACACATTTTGCGTTGCTAATAAGGCGCAGATCACCCGCCAGCGTGACGCAACTCAACCGACAAAAGTTTTACTCGACCTAACCTTAGGCAGTGATCAAATCTAGGTAAAGCTGAGGTTGCGGGATCAGCGGCGGTCAGTAAGTGGGTCATGCGGATTGCCGAAGTGGTACGGGTGAAAGTGGATGGTTAGCTACGTAGGTGCCGTCGGTTCAACATGGGCAGTAGTAGCGCCGACCCTTGGGACTCGCACCTACCGACGAGCTCCCGCCAAGAGCACCCATACATCGTCATATAGGACAAGTGCCCTTCTTGAACTGTTGCATGCTGCGGGTCGGGCGTAGGGCCGTCGGTGATGCCCGCGTTGTAAGCTTTACACATGAGGCTTTAGCGGAGACAAGGAAAAGGTTTGCAGCAAAGGTAATTGTTACAGTGTACCGGGGCGTACACGGCTTTATACATCTATTGGTTTTGGCAGCCGGTTGCAAGCGCATGTGTAGTGCAGTGCATAGGCTTGGAGATGCGATCTATAGTCTTGAAGTCGTCGGGGATTGCTGCAGACAGTCTCGGGCATATATTGGCAGAGGCATGCAAGCGTTATGTGACCGCACGTCGGTATGACGAGAAACATGTACTGGTGGCGTACGGACAATGAGCAGATGAGCAATACGGGCATGAGTACATATAAGTATATGAGCATGCATGTGTTTACGAGTATGATGGGTATGAGTATGCATGTAGGGTTATAGTGTTGAACACGAACACCGGTCGCCAATCGCTCGCTAGCGACACGATCCCGCGTGTATTGCGTGTTGAAAGGGGCGCGACACGGCTCTCGTGGGGTGCATCACCAACACCCATCCCCACCGTATATAACTAGCCTTGCCGCGGTACAGCTACGGCTTCTCTAGAATCGAACACGATCAAGCCCTCTGAGGCTTGATCGACCATGTGATCAGTGAGGCCATGTGCTAGTCGCGCTGAGGATGTTGTCGACGAGACCCGGCGGCAAGCTCGCATTTGACATCCCCGCCGGTTTGCAACCCCGTCCACACGGCCGGCCGCGGTGCGCATGTCCCCCGCCGACAGGTAATATAAGTTCTACATATGCGATGATCGAGCACCACGCAGCTCCCCCTTACTTGCTACATAGCCGTGGTGCATTTCGTCTGCTCCCGCCTTAATTTGTTGGATACGTAACTAAGCAACTCCGCCCGTTGCTGCGTCACGCGCCCCTGCTCTCGTGGTCGCGAGACGGGATACAGGAGCCGCGCATTTTATGTATCTGCAATCTACCACTCACTCACCCCCGAGAAGTGCGGGCCACAGACGGGGATTTAGCATCCAATCATTACCTTTGGTAATTTTCAACATGTCGCCCGCCAACTGGTTCTCCTTACAAGGAACCCATCAATGTACGCGGAGGTCGATCCCGTACTCCTTATTGACACGTGCAACCTCGCGCGCGAGAAAACTCAGCGTCAGCTATGAGAAGCCACGGTCCACAATGCGGAAAGCGGTATGGTTGTCCACATGGATTGCCTCGCGGTTACGCAAAAACCACCGACGACCGAAGGGTCGGAGGGACAGTAGCACGCCGGGCATCTCGTGGTCGACGACTCCGTCCGCCCGTGGGGCAGGAAGAAGCCGTGAGCGGACAAACCGGAGGCGTCGAGCGTGACCGCACCCCAGCCATGTTTGTCCGAGGCGTCGACCGCAAATAGGAACGCGGGGCCGCGTTCCGATACCGGAAAAATAGGGGCAAAAACGTCTCATGTACCGCCATTTTTCGGAAAATCATTTCATCGTCAATGAGGTGCTCGGATAAACGGACACGCAAGTTCCAGGAGCCGAGAACACCAGCGGCGTCATCGGAGGCCGCGCCTGGGTGGCGCGAGTGAAAAGGCTGTCGGTGCCTTGCGCGCTCGACGAGGCCGGTGGGGTCGGCCGATCAACAATACATTTTTTAACAATATTTACGCGACCGCGCATTCTAGAAGTAGGTAATGCTTATACGGCGCCGATATATCGCTCGTGGTTGTAACCACAAATTGCACGGTGAGTACTGTTTCTAGCCAGTGCATAGTTCTAGATGTATGGCGTTGGATTTGTTACGACCGGGTTTTTATTATTTGTACACCTCTCCACACAAGTCTTTGCGAACAGAAATCCGCGGGTATTCTCCCCTTGGTGCCCAAGACACGGGCTACGGGGCCATGAAGCCTCGCCTTTCAGTGCATGCAAGCCTTCTACGCCAAGCAGGGTTATCGCACTTTTATGAACGTCCTTCATCGGCGCAATGCCGTAGTTGTTTGGCGCATGGTTGTACCCACCGCGAAACACGGCCAACGCACATAGGAGCAACATGTTGGCGGTGTAACTACTGTCCGTCGCATTCGCACGCGCGCTCCCGGTGGTGAGTGGACATGCATGGCGTGATTGCTGCGCAAGCTTGAAATCAATCAATGCATGCTACCGTTGCAATGTATGGGCATTTCCATGACAGTGTAAGGTGCAGTAGTGCGGTGCAGTATTATTCAGACAAGGACCAATGGTTTGAGCAGACGGATTCTGGTTACATACCGGTTAGCCGCCGGCTTGTAACTGGCAGGTCGTGGCAGATCAGGCTAGAGGTCACGGATGACCGGGCAGTAGCAGTCAGATGGCGCCATGTGTAGTATTACAGATATGGGCCGCGGGGATCACCCTTGGGCACTGGGCGCATGCAAGCATACGAGTATAGTCGTAAAGATAATGGAGATGGTTTACAAGTATTATGCAAATGGTATATGTAACAGTGGTGAGGGTATGGGTGCATGCAAAGGTAGGGTTTGGGAACAGATCCTAACATTCTTACCCCGCTCAGAAAATTATAGCAGGGGTCTCAAAGGTTGAGGGAAATCGGGCAGTAGCAGCAGCACAATTTGGAAATGTGAAATTCCATGGTCGGGGGCACTCGAATTCGGTATGCCTTGGAGGATATTTTTGGGACAATCGGAAACGGGCCGAGAAATCGCTGGCGGAGTTTGCGAACATGCTGGTTGTTGCGTAATAACAATTTATCAGTGGGCAGCCAAACGTTATTAACCTCGTTAAATTCTTCAGGGGAGCGGCGGGAGCGGCGATTAGCCGAAGCAATTTGGTACGCATCAGCGAGTTTTAAGTCTTCGCATATCATGGCATGGGTGTTACGTATTGTTGGACAATGTCGACATGGTCATTATAATCCAAGCAAGGGTTGGGATAATAAGGCAGCAAGAACAAGGGGCCACAGGCCATACCAAGCCTCAAAGGGCGACTGTTTTATAGCGGAATGGTAATAACTATTTTTGTAGGCAAAACTCAGCAAGCGATTGTTACCGAGCCAACCGTTATGGTTTTGGTGCACATATAAGAGCGTGGAAATTGATCAATAGTACGGTGCGTGCGTTCGGTTTAGTTGTCGGTCTCGGGGTGGAACGACGAGCTAATATTCAGTTTTGGTGTTAAGGGAGCGGAATAACTTCTTCCAAAACGCAGAGGTGAAATAAGGATCCCGCATAAGTGGGGTCGAATTTGTAATCAATTTAATGCGGGCAACGAGGGCAGGGTCCACTTGTAAGCAATAATAGTAGCGGCACATTGTGAATAAGAAATCTTGCATGTATTCGAGGTCTTTGTCGAGTAATTGCTGGTTTAGTAATGTCAAGTCATATATAGCGCATCAACTAGGGGCGACGAGAAATGGCATCGGCCTTTTTTCCGAGAGCCTTTTCCGTACAGAATTTCAAGCAGTGGTTCGCCAGAGCGGCGATGTTTGGCCAATAAATATGGGAAGATGGTGTGTATCTACCACAGTGTGTGGCGGCGGCCTAACGCCGATTGGGTAGGGAGGTGACGAAGAGTGGCATGATCAGTAATAATAGTGATTTTCAACTACATTCTATGTAGCAGCGCCATCCATGCATTTAGCGCACAAACAACACCAAGAATTTCTTGATCATAAGTGGGATATTATCGGGTGTGGGTTTCCTGAAGCCCCTTAGCATAATAGGCAAAAGGGCGAAGGTTGCCATCACAGTCTTTTTGCAGAAGTACAGCGCCAAGGGCGTATTTGGATGCATCGGTGAATATAACAAATTCGGAGTCAAGGCCGGCTCGTGGGGACATGAGCACCGTGGCGGAGCAGAGGGCTAGTTTAAGAGCATTGAACGCAACATGTTCACGCTCACCCCATACTAATATTTTTTGGTGGATTTTCTGGCATATGTCATAAAGTGGGGCAGCCATATCGGAAATATCTGTATGTGTACATACCGTGTGTAGATGTTGCAGAAGCCCCCAAAAATGTTGTATTTGCTGAACCGTGCAAGGCGGGGGCCAGTCTGTAACATTCTTCATTTGATTGTCAAAGGGGACGGGAGCTGGAGCTGCTAACCATGTGACCTAAGTATTCGAGTCCGTTTCGGGCAGAAACAAAAAACGTAGGCAAGTGAAGTCGGATGTCATGTGCAGCTACTTAAGAGGCGTAGCGTGGTGTCTAAATGTCGCAAATGGCCGTCAATCGAGGGAATCGTTGAAGATAAGTACATCGTCGATATCGACAAAGATAAACGTGTTTTTGTGCGGTTGTAAAACGCGGTTCATCCAACGTGAAAGTCAGATGGGGCATTTGTAAGGCCAGATATGGAATGACCTAAAACAAAACAACAAATTGGCCGAAATGACATTTGAACGAAGTTTGTTGTGTGTCGGAATCTTTTATAATCCTAAATTGGTGGCAACCTAAAGCAAGGTCAAGGGCAAAGTAAATGGCAGCTCCAAAGAGCATATGTAATAACATGTCAGCATGTGTAATCGAAAAATCGATACGCTGAATATATTTGTTCAATTAGCGATGTCGATGCAGAGTAGGCGCAAGCCAACATTGCCTTCGCGAGCAAATAACACACAGGTTGCACAAGGGAAAACGGTTCCTTGATAAAACCCTTATCCAGAAAAGAAATGTCGTTTTTTAATTTGTCTAATTCAGCAGAGAGGGGGGGGGGGGGCGGGGGGGGGGGGGGGGGGGGGTATATTTTGCCGGAAGGGACAGTTGCATCAAGGACTAATGGTGTCTCAAAGTCAAACCCAGGGCAGAACATTGGAAATGTGTCCAATGGTTGGCATTTTTTTATGCTTTTGGAGGACACAACCGAAATTAGTTTGTAAAGGTGTGACAATAAATTCAACATCAGCAGAATATCCATCGAAATATAATTTCAATGTGCACGATTGTGAAGCGAGGGATATACGGGCATCTGCCATAATTATTCGAATCTGACGTTGCAGCGGATTAGATTTTATTTTTTGCATTCGGGCATATTCCTCATTGATAAAACACAAAGGTGCACGACAATCCAACATCATAGCGGGGGGGCGGTATGTCCGGGTGGTCCATTAATTTAGGCTTTTAACATAAGTAGATAACTATCAGACATTGCGGTTAGAACCGCTTTTTTAGGATTAAACCAAGGGTGGCGGGATTTTTTGAGTATTTTGTTGGGTCGGTACACCTTACCTTCAGACTCAAGGAAGCTCAAGAGCCTTAATGTGCTCATTACACATGCTGTCGTTGTAGGCAGTGACTTCCTGCTCACACAAGGTGGAGTCGGCTAGGTACACATCAACAGGCCAAGCCGTAGCCGGCATTGATAAGTTGTCAGTGGCAGAGGAGTGTGAAATGATAAATAAGTACCAACCGGAGAAGCACGGAAAGTTTTTTATATTTTTCCACAATGGCTTGCTAGGTTTTTCCCAACGCGGAGTTCCAGCGGGGTAAAAAGATACTAGCCCGGTATCAAAGGTTGGCGCCGGGCCTTAAATTGTTCGAGCATGGACAGGGTATCATTGCCAAAAGCAGCGTTAAGTCAGACTGTGTGACCGGTGACCGACCGTGGTATCAGTAAAAGGTTTATTTTAAGAGCAGAATTCCGGACAAACAACATCAAATGCAGAGGCCGATGCATCAACGGTGACGATGCATCAACGGTGACCGGGCCGTACTTGAAATTTAATCACAAATTCGTCACGACGAAACGTGGTGGAATCAGGCGGGTAAGGTCAAGTCGGTCAGTATTGATTTTTGCACGGTGTTTGGCATATTTGCGGCGCTTATAGCGATGAACCGCGGCACGGCGTTCGATGCTAGAGAGGCTGGCAGACCAACTATCTGTTGGCATGGCATGAGGCAGACCAATTGTTTGGATGCATGACAAAGTCGGCGAAGGCAAGCAAGAACCGGGCAGCCTGCGATGCGCGCGATGGCGGTAGCATGTGCATCGACTCGACCGGCAGGTCGTGACCGGAAGAGGAGACCACATGGTGTGCATACGTCAGATGTTGCTCGACCGCACTCATAGGAGCTGGTTACTCGTTCGGGGGCAGGCCAGGCGCATAGCAAGCATCGGGTTCATGGATACACAGCGAAACCGGATGAAAATCGACTGAATTACAATACGATTCATCACAGCCCGCCCCAAACCGTCACTTGCGGTTAAGGGGCAACTTATAGATCCCGGCAGTGGCAGCCTTGGCAGCCTCGGAGCTGGCCACCTTCTACTGCCAAGCCTCCTTGTCGGCAGGCGAGGTCACAAGGCAATTCATAATAGAGTGTGGTCCCTGGCAAGTGTCGCATGGACCTTTGTAGCGGTCATACCCGGGCGGGGCAATGGGAGCAGTGGGGGCAATCGGGGGGGGGGGGGGGGGGGGGGGCGCGGGGCAGTGGCCATAGGAGATGGGCTAGCGCTAGGACATATGTACTTGTCTGGCGGGTCAGTCTTGGGGTCGGCAGGGCTTGGGCGCTTGTTGCCACCGTTGTGTTCGATGTCGACGGCCTCGAGGTGGCCTAGGACAATCTCGTAGGTGCGAGCTGCACGTCGGCGCGGCGGGCGACAGCCTCGAGGGCGTTGACAACAGAGTCGGGGTCTCGGGAATAGCGGCGAGGATGACGCCGACCATGGGTACTACAAGTAGCGCTGCTCGGCCGGGATGGCGTCGAACGCCCGGCGGATGAGCTGAGCAAGCTCGGCGTTGGACTTGGACATGAGAGGGTTACGGAGGGGGCAGACGAAAGCATGAGCAGATGAGTCGGCGGCGTTGCGGCGGGTGGTCATCGGCATGCGGCGGAAGCACGGAGAGCTGCCGTCGGGGGTTCGAACCAAATCTCGGCGAAAACAATGTAAGGTGCAGTAGTGCGGTGTAGTATTGATACACGGACCGTCCAGTGGTTTGAGCATACGGATTCTGGTTACATACCGGTTAGCCGCCGGCTTATAACTGGCAGGTCGTGGCAGATCAGGCTAGAGGTCACGGATGACCGCCCGGGCAGTAGCAGTCAGATGGCGCCATGTGTAGTATAACATATATGGGCCTCGGAAATCACCCTCGGGCACTGGGCGCATGCAAGCATACGAGTATAGTCGTAAAGATAATGGGGATGGTTTACAAGAATTATGCAAATGGTAGCCGAACCCCCCAAGACCCCATCAACCATTGCCGCGAAAAAATTCACATTCACCCGCCTCCCACCTGCTGTCCGCCGCCGCCTCCGCGTCTCGAGCGGCTAGTCCCGCCAGCCCCCAATCGATCTTCCCCTTGATACCGACTGTGCCACGCAAGTCGCCATGCTATTCGGCAATCTGGCGACCCGCAACCGTGCGACGGGGGCCGACCTGCGCCGCAACCGTGAGTTCCGGAACCCGATCCGTGCCCTCGGCCCCAAGCTCAGGGTATACACATAAACCCACAATGTCTAGGCGGTGACCCGACGCGCCCCTATACCGGCTGCCGCCGCTCCGGCAGGGGTGAGCATAGCCGGACTCGCCACTCACACGGGATCCGACGCGAAACTCGTCGCAACCAGTATCACGCACCTATATGGGCGGGAGAAGATCGCGACTGATCACCACCCGCGCCGCCTACAGCCGATTAGTCGGCGATGCACCACGGTCAGCTCCCCCAACAGCTCCAGCCACCACCAACTACCCAGCTACAAGTGGCCCACGCCCCGGCCGCGGCAGCCCCTCAAGTCACGGAGATGGACATCGACGAGCGACTCGCCAGCGGCAGTCAAGCAGCCGGCGACAAGCGTCGATCCAGCCCCGCACCCCGAGCCGGCTCCACTGGCCGCAGCCCAAGCCCCCACCTCGACAAGAGAGGCCTCGGAGGCCACCAACCCCTCGAGCATAACCCCACATCCCGCACACCAGCCCAGGCGTCCCGCATGGCCCAGCTCGCGGCAGAGGCTCATCGCCCCAGCCGGCCCCCACGCCGGACGGCCCCCTTGCAGCCGCAGGTGGATCGTATGCGGATGCTCCGCAGGCACGGCACCCAACTCCAAGCTGGAAGCACGCCCGAGACTATCAGCGCCGCCACCCAAGAACTACGGACGTTTCTAGCCGGTATGCCCGGAATGCATTTTTCGAATTTACCGCACTATTCCCCGCAAGTATTACAAACAGTATCGCCCGACCCGCGGGCTTGGTTCCGGTACATGCACGAGACGGAGTCATCATGCCATTAAACGCGGTATACTGTGCCAAAAAGAAAATATATATTTGAGAAATGGAGGGCATTGTAGCCCCCACCCCCCCCAAGCTAGCCGGCTCAGCGGTACATAAATACTGAGCACCATATAGCTATTCCGGTTGGCTACCCTCCCCCATCACACCTCAGTAGCAGCAGGCGGGACGCCTTTGGCTGCCTTAGCGTGCCTGCTGAGCTGTGGATGGGATGGGTCTGACTTAGGTAGGGACAGCAGGGGGGCGCTGCTGTCTTAGCTATAGCCCACTGGAAGGAGGAGGGGCTAGGAAACATTGGAGGATGGCCGGTAGCTTGAGCTGTGATAACACTTCGTGTTCCCCACTGTGGTTAGAGATAGCCGGCCCTCAGAGCAACTCAGTCTGAGCGAGTGGATGCAGCAGACTAGACGTTGAAACAGATTTCAATTTCAATTTCAATTTATGCAAATGGTATATTTAACAGTGGTGAGGGTATGGGAGCATGCAAAGATAGGGTTTGGGGAACAAACCCTAACAGACAGTGTGCCAATAATACAGGCGATTCCCCCAAATAATTAAAAGCCCGCGATTATTTTTTCAAGCTGCAAGACAAGCGCCCTTGGTTGATGCGCCTCGCTGGGTAGAAAAAGTACACATAAAGTGCTTTCGAATCCACTGGGGCATGCTAACACCACCCGCACCGTGGGCTAAGCGCGGGCTCGCCCCCATCAACAGAATTTAACGACTAGCGCGCATGCCCGCGCGCATGTTGTAGCACATGTCACTCATAACCAAATGGGAAGAGCCGAAATGACGACGGGGTCGACGCGACGTAGAGACGCATCCAAGAAGTCCTCGCACATGGAAGCTTGCGTAGAGTTGCACACTACATGCCCTAATCAGTATAGCCCCCCCCCCCCCAACACCCCCCACTACCCATCCACAATGAGTTGGCTGGTTGGTGTGCCTTAGTAGGGGGTATCTTGGACATGCCATAGAATTTCGCAGGTTTATCAAAATATGTGCTAATGGGTGGACTACAAATCCTCGCTAACAAGATTTCTAGTGCGCTATTCAGATCTAAATCCTGTTAAAATGGCGATTCTTAATTTATGATTTCCGCGTGATTTCACGATTACTGCTCGTTGCAGGGCGACCAGTCAGTTCTAGCTGACCATACACGCAATCCATGCGCCGAGCAGCGCACGGTGCATGCTTTGTGGCTAACACATATAGTATCTCGACGACTATGGGGGAAAACGCCGGTTAAAATGCCGGCGTGCCGTGCGGCCACCATCACCCCGGAGTTGTCCAACACGTGATACCATATATTGCCCAATGAAGGTGCCGTGCGCGCACCGCACACCCTCGTTATGACCCTAGCGCACCATGTGCACTACGCCGTTTCGTTAGGACCCCCCCGCCCGCAATGATCGTAACGGCATATAGTTTGCGTACGTTTAATATGGACTGGCACCATGTGTGGAAAAAAGCGTTGAATCCTATGGGGTATTTTTAGTCCGCCTCCCCCCCTGCCTCCCCCCTCGCCCCCCGAAGGGCGGGCAAGGCGCCTACAATAATATTGTGTAATAATATGTGAGACATGCTAAGACATGCGGGGGTATACGGCTCACAATGACGTCACGTCCATGCAAAGTCTCTAATATTGCAATGCGGATGCTTGCTGGATGCATCCTATGCGTGACTAGGCTGATCTAAGCATCATTGGGCTTCATCCCTGCGTCACCCACGCCGGCATCGGGGCTGATGCCGCCGTCGGCTGCTTGCTGGGTTGAGGTGCCCTAGCATAGGACACGGCCGCTGGCACGGGTCATGGGACGGCCCTACATCGTGTGACGGCTACTTCGAATGCGGGGTCACTCCGGCGGTTACTGGCGGTAGTAGCGACGTAGTTCGCGACTGCGGTACCGGATCTCGCCGATACGTTGCGCTCCGCGGGCAGGGTGAACCGGCGTGTAAGCGCTCAACATCAGGCGCCGCAGGAGCGGGTTCAGACGATAAACACGAATAAAAAGTAACTCAATACGAATAACAACCGGTGTCATAACGGATACGCCGGAACTCGAATTTTCCTGGTCCTCATGCTCCCCCCCCCCCCCTTTTCTGAGGGCAGGGCAAGGCACTGAAATGATTTTTTCTCTGGCGGATTTCTATGCATTTGGGCTAGATACACATTCCGGACATGTTCCCGCCGCCCTTTGAATGTACCTGTACCGGAACTCCATAGCATAGGGATGATTCATTACATCAGGGCTTTCACAATGCCACTACAAACAGGACTAACATCAACTATGAAAGGTTGCCGGCAAAAGAGAGACATAAGCCTGAAACCAAGGTCGGGCAGGAGGCCAGGGAGCCAAGAACCAAGGAGGAGCCAAGGGAACCACGAAGTCGATTAGCTGCCAGGAACCAAAGGGACCCCCGCCCCGGGGTAGGCTATCAGCCGCGGCGAGGACGCTTGCAGCCAATGACCCGGGTCATAGCAACAGATGCCGACGAGCGACGCGACGCAGGCGCAAGAGCACCACCACGTGCCGCACGCGCGGCCGCGACCCCGCCAAGAACGTTGTCTGCATGTGCCATGTTGATAAGCAAAGAGAAACGGCGGCGCCACGCAGACAAGAGCTGGCCGATTTTTTTGCCAGTGTGTGTATGGCTAGCTTTCGCGGGCTCCACCAAGAAAGCCTCAGTGTGCGGGGCCAGCGAGCCAAACTCGGAAACGGCGAAAGGAACAAAGCGAAGCATGCCGGCGGCGTTACGAACACCCTCGTCATACTTCTGGATTTTGTGGCGCTCTGCAGCCCGCAAAGCGGTCGTTGGATCCGAGCTTGGCACGCCGAGGATAGGGGCAATGGTGGTATCGACAGCAATCGTGTTCCCGCGGATACCGCCATACCCAAAAAGCCCAATATCGGCCGGCCGGCCGTCGCTGCCCTTCGGAAGAGAAACAAGCACCGACGGGTCCGTGAGGATATGGACACCCACGCCCAGCGCGGGCTTCACGTCGTGGCAAATATAATGTCGGAAAGGCCATGTGCCGCCCACTCGTGTGCGGTATGATTAGAGTCGCCCCCAGAGCAACGTGCCACGTGATCAAAGTATGCGACCGCCCAAGTTGAAGGAGTGAAATCCGCGCCAACATCCTCAAAACGGGCCAGCATACCTTGTACCGAGAAGGAGCAAAAAGCACAAGGGCATGGCTGGCCAAGGGAGAGGACATGAGCCGCCGGAAGGCCAAATGGGCGGCAAGTGGCAACGCGGAACATGGAGTCGTAGTACTCAGGGGAACGCTCACGGACTTCACCAAGGCGACCCTCACTTGGAAGATCAGTCACCAGGAACGCTGTCGCAGCGCGTAAGAGGCGGCCTCGGAAGCGGTTGCCGTCAGGGCCGCTTGTAGGCATACGCGCAGCAAGCTTTGCGAAACTGACCGTGTGAATGCGCTGGCTCAGGGTTTTCTGTACTTTCCGCATGGGGTGCATGGGGAAGTCCGAGTAATGCGGGATAGCTTGCAGGTCGGCCGCCGAGCGCATTGCCGACGCCGGCTCAGCCCCGGCGGCCGAGCAGCCGGCACGGGCAACGTGGGAGCGCTTGGAGGGGGGCAACTTTAGGGCAGAGGCCAACGGCCCCGCTAGATCCTCGAGCACCGCGTCTCCACACTCGTCAACGACACGGGTATATATGAGCGGCGCGAAGCTCGACATCCCACATCGGCGCCGACGCGTTGGCGCCGGCATCAAGCTCCAACGTTGGGGTGGCCAAAGCCTGGTGGATCGAGGACGCCCCAACAAGGTAGAGGCTAGCATAGGGTCATCCGCTATAGCTAAAATAACGACGCCATCCTGTTAGCGCCCAAGCGAAATCACACCCATAACAACATGCACAGACTTTTGTGGCCTGCTGTAAATCATCCGCGAGCGCGCGCTATATGTTTTATTTCTTGCTTGCCGAGTTTTAGATATATATGGTCGCTAGTGTTTATCTCGCCGCCGCATGCTGCTACTACTATCTGCCTGTAGTACTGTACCCGCATGCTGCGCCTCGTCGCCTGCCGACGTCCCGCGTCAGACCGTGTGTGTGACGCAGCCTGGCCCTCCTTTCACAGACCCAGTAGCCCCGTAGGGGTCTCACGTCCTACATTTCAGCAATATCGGCACCGTCGTCACTTGTGGAGAGGCAAAGTGCCTGCACATAATTGGGCAGGTGACAGTGGTGAAGAGGGGGCCTCCGCGGCGGGTGCTTATTGCGCCGCTAGGGTTGAGGGCCACATTGAGGGCCACATCGCGCTTGTGACTAGGGTTGAGGGCCACCAGAGATTCTCACAGGTCCCGCTGCCGGGGAGCCGGTGTTGGAGCCGTGCAATTCACCATGAAGCATCGGTGACGGAGGCCGCCGGTGACTGCGGTTGCGCTGCGGAGCGCGGGTTCAGCACACAGCGCCGCTGCCGTTCCTGCTGAACGTGGCAGCGACTGCTTGACACGCCACGGCACAGCTCCTCGAGCGGGCCACCTGTTCTGGCAAGCCGCCTGCGCCGCCCTTAGAAGATAGGCAGCAAGTACTTGAGCCGCCTTTGAGGGCGAGGGCAGGGTCCGCCATGTTCGCCGGCGTGCTGTCAAAGTCGCATAATCAGGAGGATGATATGATAGCGCTGCCGCGCTTCGTCGACCCAAACCTGGAGCCAAAGGACAGAGAGGAGCAAATGCGGGAGCGCAGCGTTGCACGGGCCCAATCTGTCGCCGCGATGTCTACCCGTGATGCCAGTGTGTTCCAAAGCAAGGGCTGGGACGCGCTGTTCCAGGCTGCGCAGGACCTGAACTCGCTGAAGACCGTGCTGGAGGAGGAGGAGCCTGCCGTGACGCAGCCCTCCAGTGATAGCATTAGAGTGGATGAGAGCACGAAAAAGGCCACGAAGCAGGCCAAGGCGCCCAAGCGCCGCACACACGTGAGTCACTTCTATAGCTTGCTGGATGAAACACCGGAGGAGACGAAGGCGCGAGAGAAGCGTATGCGGGAGCGCCGGGAAACGCTGCTCGCCCTCCACACCGAGGAGCGCAAGAAGTGGATGTCGTCACGCGGGCGGGTGGTCGCCTTCTCTTTTCCCCATGAAGTGATGGACCCACTGCAGACCGCGGGTGAATGGGGCAGGGAAGCTGCCTTGTCTGCACTGTTCCTGAAGGGAGAGACGGGCCTGTGGCGCAGGTGGTGAGGCCGGAGCTGGACCCTGCCATGAAGCTGCAGCTGCAGCAGGCGTTTGACCTCATTGACCAGGATGGGTCAGGAGCTATCGACGTGGACGAGCTGGAGGAGGCTTTCAAGGTACTTTCTGCGCATGTCGGCGAGGACTTTGCGCAGAGATAGGGGGTGCAGGACCGGACAGACAGGCCGGGGGCAGGGGGCGGGGGGGGATTTCTCTTGTTGATGCGCAGTCAGTGACCAGGCGGATATGGCTGGGGTTGTCGCCGCTCCTCCCTGCAGGTTCTGGGCATCAAGGCCAGTCGGCGGCAGGTGGAGGAGATGATGGATGAGGTGGATGAGGACAAGTCGGGCGAGGTGGAGCTGCCAGAGTTTGAGCAGATCATGACCAAACAGCTGATGGCGGACCCAGACGAGAAATCAAAGAGCAGCAGTGGCATGGGCGCAGTGCCATTTCACGTGATTGCAACAAGGTGACAACGGCACATTAGCTCTGTCTTCACCACCTGCATCTCTTGAGTAATGCTGCATATAATGCTTCAATGATGTATATATTGGGACCAGATGTGTGTGTGTGTGTGTGTGTGTGTGTGTGTGTGTGTGTGTGTGTTTGGGGGGGGGGGGGATTCATGTGGCATGTGGCATGTGTGGAGAGGGGAGAGGCGTGCGTGTGTGTGTGTGTGGCCCGCAGTTGGCGTATCTCTGCAAGCATACCAATATATTATACCTGTCATCTCCTCACACCTTTTGTCTGGCAGCAAGCCCATGTGCACGTAAATCAGTAGAGTGAGGTACAGTTGACACATCGGAGCGAGAAGCAGCCCTTGCAGATGACACCTGTAGCTGACGGCGCTCCAACTTTCGTTGCAGCTACCGCCGCAAACGGCTGCTCGATGCCATTCTCTCTGGAGACAGGCAGGCCACCGAGTCAATGATCGAGAAGGCCGAGGCGTACCGCGAATTGGAAGAACTGAACCAGGAGATTCTCCGTGGGGAGTACTTTTGGATTACCACCAAGGTGGCATTCATGGTGCGCGTGCCTGGCATTCTGCCCGGTTGCTTTCATGCCCTTCCTTATTCACGTTAATTCTACCTGTCACCGCACGTCCCGTGTCTAGAGTAGACACTGTCCGTGCGGTTCCCAGTGATTGCATTGGTCTCAGTGTGAGTGCACACAGATTCGCGGCTGGATTCGGCGCTGGAAGGCCCGGCAAAAACAAAAACATCTGGATAGGCTAGAAGAGATGCGCGCTCTTGGGATCGAGGACGAGGATGCAGTACCAGCAACACTCTGTATGCCCATGCCGCGCCCGCTCAGCTCCTTCATGCGGCTTGCATGCAGCTTTAGCGGATAGCAGAACAGGCTGCTGATGGCGCTTGGGTTGGTTTGTGCCATGTGGCCTGCAGTTCTGCACGAGAAGGGGGAGCGCGATATGGGGTTAAAGATGAACGCGCGTGAGATGGACGGGCGCACGATGGAGAAGATCCGCCTGCGTGCCAAGTTGGGGTCAATCGTGCATGCTCTCAGTGCACATGACCAGCTGGAAATGCACAGCAACACCACAAACCATCAGCACGAGCGCCATGATATGCTCTCCATCAAGGGTAACCTCCGCAGCGTCATCAACTCCACCATTGCGGTAAGGATGCTTTTACTTCATTGTCCCAGTCCTCAGCCCTGTTGTTTCGAAGGACGTTAGACATGGTGGGGCTGAAACTATTGTTGCCCACAGGAGCATGGCAAGGGCCTGCAGAAACGAATGCTTCTGGCCGCCACGGCGCACAATCGCATGCGCGCGCAAGAGACTCGCCGCTCCTCGTTCATGCCGCCGCCTGAGATCGAGTACCAGCTGGCACCGAGCGACATCCGCGGCGACGTGGACTTGTCCCCGCGCGGGCGGGAGGTAGCCGCGGCGGCCGACCGTCTGTCGCAGCTGCCGGCGCGCAATGCTTCCAGGCGTCTCTCATCGACCCTGCAGCTCGCCGTCAACCGCAACAGTGTGCGAACCTCGCGGCTCACCATGAAGCCCGTCCTACCACCGGTCACCGGAGAGGTGCCCCCTCCGCGCTCTCAGTCGTGCATTCCGTTCTCGTCGCCCTCTGGCGCCAAGGGCATAGGCGAGAGCACGAAACAAGATGAGATGGATGATCGGTTGGCGCGAAATGAGAGTCGGTCAGCGCGGCTGCGGCGACTGGAGGAGGCGGGGCGAGAGAAATCGAAGGAGGCGTTACAGGCGATGGCGCGGGAAAAAGATCGCCAGTGGATGGCGCATGCAAGCAGCAAGGCCCTGAGCACAGTTGAGCAGTTGCAGCACAGCGCTAGCCAGGAGCCGCCCGACGTAAGTGCCCCGCCGATGCTTGAGGCGAGCTCCGAGCTTCGAGCAGGGCGGGATGCGGCGGAAGGCGGCCAGGAGAATGGCCGCGCGGCGGAGGAAGAGCAGGGAACCAGCGCTGAGGATGATGAAGTGCGGAGGGTCATGGAAGGTGCTGGCGAGCGCCACGGCCATGGAGTCCGGCGGGAGGCGGGCGTGAGATGGCAGCAGGCGCCGACGCACGCCACGCGCAGCCCAGACGTTCGCGTCACGATGCGTTACCGCTCCGTGTACCAGCACTCCATGGACCAGGCAGCTGGCAGCGATGGGCGCATGGGCACACACCTGCGCAGCTCGCCAACGCCCACCAGCCTTACGAGCTGCTTCCCGGCGGCGGTTCATCGCTCGCCCGATACCTACAAGGTGCGACGCCCCTCCTCACCTCCCACTGCCTTAAGCACCCTGCTTGCCAGCATTCAGCATCCTGTGACGGTTTCGATGGGGATAGCGACAATTAAAATATCGCAAATCCTTTTCGACGCCCATGTGTATGCAGCAAGAACCTACCCAAGTATCAAATACACTCGCCATTATCCAATTCATGATAATATAGCAAGTATGTAGATAGGAACCCCATATTGTCATGATTTGAATACCGGTAGAAGAATGATCCTTACTTTGTTATCTGAATTAATGGCGCCCCTATGTTGTAATACTACGCTGTCCCTAGTGAACACCGATCGCTATATGTAGTTACATGTGCGCAGGGATTCATATGTACGTATCCGCTCATCTATCTATAACTCATCTTAAGTTATGCATACGTACGGTATATGTCATATATTCCCAAATAATGGCGCCACCTCATATCCCGAAATCTTCATGTTTTTGTGTCGCTTCACAAAAAACCACAAACTTTTAGGTGAATCCTGGCTGAGCGCTTGTGCTGTATCATTGCCGTTAATATGATACCCAAATATTCCACGGATTATACCAGCACCCATTTGCCTGGTGGGACTACTAAACTGTTATTTGGGCATTCGTATACAACAATATGGTGAGGATCCTTGATCCTTGATAATTCCTTACTCGATGTAATACACCCAGCATACGGGATAATAAATGTAGCGGATGGCGGACATGTAGGCCATACATGTCGACATAGAAGTAACATGAGACGAAAGGACAGATGTAATTACCGGACATAACGGACGGACAAATTTATACCTCCGAGAACTGTCAATCGCAACGCACCTGTCGACCCGGGCCTAGGATGATGGATATGGGGGTGCGCGGACCGCCCATGCCAGACACTGCCATTGGAAGCACATGCTACGATTGGACGATAGTATAACGGATGCCCCCCCCCCCCCCCCCCTCCCCAACACACAAACAACGCACACACAATAGCAGGAGTGGTACAATTACTCTACTTACTTCCGGTTCATGGCTAGCTAGGAGCTGGGGCGATTGTGTCATTTTTCACGCTACCTCACGCAGCAACCCCATCTTAAACAATTGTACTGATGCGTACTCTTTTCTGGCAGTTTCGCAGCAGTGCAGTTTCCGCAGCCCGCCTCCCACAGCATCGTGTGCTTTCCGTAGCAACTACCGCAGAGTGCCGCTCCGGCCACTGCTCCACAAGGGCTTGTAGCTTTTGCCCTCTCAGCAAACGTGACTGGAAGTACTTTCTCCCTCTCACGCGGCAGCCTCGCGCTATGGCAGCACATCAAGAAACGTCGGCAATGTAATGACAGCATGGTAAACAATAAATAGGTGACCACAGCAGCAGGCGGACCTTTGTTGCAGGTATGTACCAGCAGAAACCCCAAGAATACGTGAAACGACGTGATATAATAGCAAAGGCGGGATGTAAATCCGTAAAGCAGAGTTACAGGCTAAAACTGGCGAGACAGTTGCTAGGCTCTTGGACTCCGCGCGTCGCCACGGGTACATGGCTCTAAAACGTCCTAGGCTCCTCCGCGCGTCGCCGCCTGTACTCCGCCGCCAGTGGCGATACTTCGACAGTGGGTCAGTGACGACTACTTGCTTGTCGTTGGAGTACGAGGATTCACCTATCTGCTTTGTATAGGTACAAGTAGTCGATTCCCAACAGGTCTGCATGGTGTGCAGTCGGTGTACAGGCAAAATCCGCTGGACAACCGGCTAGCCAGCAGGGGTGCGAATATGCTTCGAATACCATGTACGCGGAACATATACCATTGTGATTTACAGAAAGGCCAGTAACACATCCACCACTGGCCTGTACTGCTAGGGCAAATATCAGCCTCACGACGCAGAGTTCACACTGATTAACTCAAGCTGCTAATCCTTAATACTGCTAGTGCAAATGTCAGCTTCACGACGCAGGGTATTAAAAGGAAAGTAGTCCTTAATGTTCGCCCCAGGACATCGGCCGAAGCCGCCCCAGCACTTGACGAGGCAGGGTACAGGTACTCGAGCCTCGTTGGGTGTCGGCGCGCGTAGGGTATTGTTACCTCGTACATAAGGTAGTCGCGCTACACCGATGCCGTTTGCAGTACGGCGAGTATCGTAAATATAGGCTGGCATGACCACGACGACGATATTTCATCCGGACCAAGCGGACTTGGAATCATTCCGGGTACCGGAAATCACTCCGGGTACCGGTACTCGAACTCATAGTCGGCACGGGTAGCATACACCGCGCCTGCCGGCGTCTCGTACCGGACCTGCGCCGGACCTGCCGCGGTACAGAAGCATCAGCGGATAAGCACAACCGCGCCTGGCGGCGCAGATTTCCCCCCGCAGAGTTACTACCCCGCGCTCAGACCGGATCGCGTATGAGGTTTATATTAATTATCGCGTATAAGGGATACGGCACCAGTAGGATGATGACCATAACGGAGCATCGCCTACCCAGGGCTTTCAGTGACTGGATTGCTGCCTTAACGGCCGTCGTAGGGACGCTGCAAGGGTTTCCAGTCCTGTCCCGGGGGCGGGAAAGAAAACAGCACCAGCAGTACTGCAGCGGCAGAAAGAAAACTATTATACAGCGGTTCCGTCCTGGTCTTACCTGTACTCGTACCGACCACGCGTCGCATATGGCCCCTACAAACTGCTAGCGATAGAACTCGGTGGTGGCAACCACTATTTGAGAAACGCAGAAATCTATCGCTAGCAGTTTGTAGCGACCATATGTAGCGGCCATATGTCACCATATGTAGCGACCATATGCTTCAGCTGGCAACCACTATATCGGGAAACCCCTTGGTCAGCGAAAGTCTACCCCGCTACCCCTGTGTGGTCTCCCCACAACACAACTCTTAACATGTCCGAAAAGCGAAAATTGGGTCGACATAGTGACGAGAGAAAGACAGAGGCGGCATTCCAGCTCTTTCTCTCGTCACATTGGTGTGGCACTTGCGTTAGTATAGTTTACAATTGTGGCGGGTTTGTTTTTCAGGAGTGGAACCGCGCGGAACGGCTGGGTGACGGCAGAGATGGGGCAATGCCGCGATCCAGCGCCAAATCAGAAAGCAGGCACCCGGCTACCACCCCATCAAGCGAGACCGTCCTCGGCTCCGTTCATGCCGTTCGCTTTACGCCGCAACTGCACGAACCCACAGAGACAGTCCTTGTCTTATGTGTGAACAAGATAGGCACCAAGCTGGGCGGCTTGGCATTCCGCGATGCGGTCATGGCGTCGCCATGCGCTACCCAGTCTGTAGTATTCGTACCAATAGCCACCCGCTGCTGCCAGCACACCAGCAGAAGGACTGATCAACATGCCTAGTTAACGCAGAACATATGTGAAGAATAATGTACTAAAAGGCGCCAGCTGACAAGTGCAAAATGATCAATGGTCGCGGCGATCTGGAAAGTCTGAAGAATGGACCGGACCGTACCTAGCCGGGTAATGCGCTGCCTCCCTTATTACATACCGATTCTCGATTGCATGCTGCCATTGCCGCGGTTAATTAATTCTGTCATCATTGCCAGGTAGGGTTGGGCGTAACTCATATTTGGGTCTACATTACATAAGTACGTTATGTAAAGACGCAATTCGAGTACGTTACGATACGCCACATAAATACGTCAATTGAGTCAAATTAATCGATGTAGTCCACGGAACTTCGTTGGCGTTGTCGACTTGCTGGTGGATGGGAACACGAGCATACATTTCATGTTAGCTTGTAGCGCTAATAACGCACACTGAATCATCACATATCATTGGCTACGGAGTCATCCGTCGAGGCATATGATGTTATGTGGCAAGCGCAATTTACCGATCGACGGCCGCATCGCTACAAGCTAACGGTAGATGATGGCGGGTATCAGACAGCCGCACGGTCGATAAATATTCCGGGGGCGCAGCAACCCGTTCGATAGCTTCGGTCAACGAGAGACACGGCCAGTCGAGGGCTCGAGGCATGTATGTGTGTGCGTGGGTAGAGGGAGAGGGCACATGCCAGTTTTCGACACATATGGCAGTGCACGGGTAATTGTTGCAAGATTCGACGACTACCCTTAAAACATGCATGAAGAGTTGCTAGGAGAGGCGGACGGCAGCACGCTATACCCAAGGTGGCATGCAAGAACTTCAACTATTATTACTTAGACAACGCTGGTGTGGCCGGGGAGCGGTAATTGGGGGGCATCGGGGGGATGGGTATATCTTGGACTAGTGGGCGAGAGGCGCGACAGAGCGAGATGTCGATCTTAATGCCGGATGGGAGGTCTTGAAAATTATCTGCCGATGTCATGCCGCGAACGATATTGTCGTATTTAGCACCCTGCCACCCTACCGGCCCCTGTGGTCGCACACCGGCATGGCCAGGCGCCGTTTCGATGCGTAAAGGAGGAATTTCGCTGGAGCTAAAATAACGTCACCACCTAAGGTTGACGTAACGTAAAGTGACAAGTCGTTTATCCGGGTCATTTTACGCCCAACCCTTATTTATATCACCGCTCCGCCTTTGATGTTGGTATAGTCATAGCTGCAACGGGTACAATAATATATTGGTAGTTTTCTTTCACCCCGGGACAGGACTGGTAACAGTGAAACTGTGGCATCTACGCCGCGGGCGTTTATTCAGGCAGCGATCCAGTTGCGGAAAGCCCTGCGCCCTGGGTAGGACGCGCTCCATGGGTTGTAAAATACAAGCAGTGCTGGTAGCGACTACCAGTATATAGTGATTATCTCCAGTGAGATAGTCGCTACAGCAGAGCGTAGAGCAAGCAAGAGCAAGGCGCCGTCCATGAATACTGGTTTGGATTACAGAAGCGCATGTACAATAATTAATGTGAGTACCTGTGTGAATTACAAAAAGGCCAGTAGTCGCACTCCTGGTACGGTACCTCTGAGAGCATTACCGACCGATTAACACAAGCCGCTTAAAGGCGGCTTGAAATAAAGCCGGTTTAAACTTTAAAGGCGGCCCGCATCACTCGCCGCGCGCGCGCCCGGGAGTTGTTCAGTCATGGCCACGCGAGCACACGCGTGTGCGAGGGCGGGTGATCCGCGGACGCGCGCTGTGCGCAGTTTCAACAACTGGATGCGTTCGCTACCCGGGTACCCGTACTGATGTGAATTACCAAAAAGGGCAGCGACAAATCCACCTACCGCTGTAAGCAGTTTTTCCCCGCCCCCGTCACAGGACTGGCAGCAGTGGTTCTTGGCCCCCTGGCCTCCTGCCCGACCTTGGTTTCAGGCTTATGTCTCTTTTGCTGGCAACCTTTCAGAGTTAGTTGTTAGTAAACCCTAAACCTGTTGGTTCTGTTTATCGTGCGCATTTGTTAAAGCCCTGATGTAATAATATTTCATAAGTGAAACTCTTGCATCGTCGCTACAAGCAGTACTAACTAAGATCAATTCAGTAATATATCAATATATTCCGCCTGAAAGCGGTCCGCATCCCGCACCGCCAGGCGGGATGCTTGGATGACCTACCCGTACTGGTGTGAATTACAAAAAAGCCAGTAACAAATCCACAGCTAAAAGCAGTACCAAAAGATCAACACAGCAAAGCCGCCTATCTTAAAGCGGCAAGCACCCTACCCGTAGTGACTGTGTAGTGTACACTGCTGCAGCGCATGCGTTGCTACGGGTACAGGCCATAGTAGCTATATCGCTGTAGTGGTACCAGGGCAGGTACATGGGACTGGTAGTAAAAAAATGGCCACGAGTATGGTACCCGTATCCTCACGCGTGCTCGCGTGGCCGGACAACCGATGAGCGCGCGGCCGTTTTTATGCTTGCGCTGCTGCCGTGTTGATATTTCGAACCGGTATATCGGGATACTGCTTTTCGCGGCGGACTTGCTTATCACTAGCCTTTTTGCAATTCAAACTACCACTAGTCGTATGTAGAGACGATACCAAGTAGCGCTACTGGTACCCGTACCCGTATTCGTGTCTGAATGTCGGCTCGCGTAATACCGTGACACCCGTGTACTATGATGATGTGCTATTTGCCCGTACCGCGGATAGTCTTCAATATACCCGTACAACATGCAACTTGCTCTTCACCGTAAAAACGTGCACCGGTACCAGTTGTATCATAACTTGACAAGTGATATACCATGAGGTCAATATTTCCAAATTGACAACTGGGACATGTACCCGTGTTATTTTCGTTCATTGATTTTATATGGGCTAGCACATCTACATTGTAGTTATTTATGTATCAATAGTCACATCGATTACTCAGACGACTCTTACAGTTGGCAAAAACCCAATGTTGCGAACTAAAAGGTGCGGGTACATTCCTTGTCCGCTCGGTTGAGCGGTCGTCTCGTTTGCGAGAGGTCCCGGGTTCGACTCCTGGCCGATGTATTTCGGCAATATCGGCCCGGCGTTTCCCGCTAGTGCCCGATTGATGCATTAGCCCTTCGGGGTTCGAATGAAGCACTGGTCCAAGGGCTATGCCAGACCTAAGACTGCAGCTGGCGCAACATGTCGTGCTGGGGCGGCTCGGCCAATGTCCCTGGGCAAACTTTACTTTTACTTTCATAATAATGCCAGCAATTTGTCCAGCATTTATTTCGTCGCGGATTGAACTTTTTAGTCCAGTATGTAGCTCACGATGTATCGTTTATTTCAGTGTACATAAATCTATAATATGCTGCTGGTAGGAAATTACCAGTGCCATATCGTGTGTGCTGAACTTGGTGCTTCTCCGGTGAAATTGCAGGGTGAAGCAAGCGATGCACCCCCTGCATCTCGCACGCCCTTAGGGTCCGTCAGCCTGCCTTCTATCAACCGCACCAAAGCTAACAAGCTCGACGGTGATCGCAACCACCACCAGCGGAGCCCTCAAGCGCGGCACTCCCTCCAGCTTGGCGCCCTGGTGCGTACTCAGCCATGTGTCTAACTTCCCATGCTTGCTGCCATTAAACTTGAATCGTAAGCCGTTCATCCTCCAAATTGTAGTGGATCCGGTTCGGTGATGATGATTTTTGAGGTTGCTACCGTCACGTGACAAATGCATTCAATTTTCTGAGCTGCAATTGGCTTTACTCCGTTGTGTGCCTGAGCCCTCCCCAGGTCAGACCTAAGCACGCCGGTCCAACCAATGGAGTCCGACCCACAACATGGCGGAGCAGCCGCTCCCCAGCCGCCCACTCACCCACGCCGGCCATCTACCCTACATATATGCCCAGCAAGGCCAGTCAGCAAGCCGTGCGCAGCATCAGCCCGGGTCCGGCACGGCAGTTCCTTATGGTTATGCGGCAGTCCATGCCTCGCACACCCAGCGTTCAGGTACATGGGCCGCCGCACGGCTTGGATTTTGGGAATATATTCTAGGTTCGCATTGCTCCACAGGGGAGTGACGTCAAAGTCATCAGGGATTTGTAATCTGAAGCAGGCTACTGCCGAAAGTATATGTACCAGATGCTGTGCTTGAACTGCTGTTTTGCATATTATTCATGATATGCATATCCTGGATGCAAAGTCAAGTTGGGCTGCAGATGCTTGACCGATCAAGATGAGGCGATGCCCCTCACCCACGAGAAGTTCTCTACTCCCACCTACTTTGAAACGCTCACACTTTGGGTCTATCCCTTCATAACAACTGCTGCTGTAACATCACAAAGCATGACTGGTGCAGCTTTGAATGTTGAGCAATCGCCCAGCCGTCATAATACTGTCAGGTATTAAAAGCCCCTACACACACAGACTAAGTTGCTGGAAAGCAAACCAGAGCAAATACTTACATGGGTGCTTGGGCATTTCGATGATGCCTGTGCCTTCTGTCAGCTGCAAGACGAATGCAACCACAGCGAATCTTATATTACAGGGTATTAGCGTGTCGGCGTGTATCTACAGCAAGCGCTTTCAGGAAAGCGCTGCACGCTCCCACGGGCTTGGACGAGGGTAATAAGTAAATAAACCGCTAACTATTCTTGGTAAATATATATATATTTATATATGTATCACGACCCCATCCGGTGCTACTGTGGATGTAGATTGGAACAGCGGTCCTCAGCGCGTGAAATGCTTAGACGCTGCTGGCTTGCTGCACAGTTGATGTGGTCTGGGCTTGTCGAATAGCCGCAGCCTCCGTGCGCCCGACAAACCGCCCCCCAACTCTGGGGCGGCTGTCCGCGTTAGCCTTGCGCAGCCGGTACCGCGCCTTTTGGCCAAAGCGGCGACACTGGCGTTTTTCTCTGTAGCGCTGCAACGCAATCTCACGGGTCCGTGGTACTTGTGGGACTGGTGTGAAGTCCGTCGTGGGGTCCTTTGTCTTGACTTCAGCTCCTGAACGCGCGCTGACGGAAGTTCTGCGTTCGATCGACCCGTCGTCGCAGGGGGAAGTCGCGGGATGCCCGTCTTCATTTTGAGAGACTGCAGGTGCTTTGTGCACAGCCCGCGATACGTCGTAGGCTTGGGCACAGTGTAGAGCTTCAGGTGCAGGAACGTCAAAATGCGACTCTGCGGCTGCTGTACCGTCGACCCCCTGGCTGGCTGTCGCCTCGCCAGCGGTGTCCAAGAATGTGAGTTCAGACTGCGAGATTTCCTGAAACCCGCGAGGGGAAACTCTGTCACTGTTGTTCTGCAGCACCCGCACGGCTGAGAAAATGCTTTGGAGATCCTGTTCGTTGAGGTTGAGGATAGCATAGCAGTCAAAATGCTCGGCTTGCTCAACTTCGCTGGTGTCTAAAAAGGGGCGATACAACATCTCGGAAACTTGCGGGCAGCCTTCTTGCAGAGATTCCGAGAGGCCGAAATTAACTCCGGGATGGCCACATGTTTCGAAAAGCTCATCAGCCGTCGACCGACTAGTGTCGTTGTTCAGGACATCACGCTTGCGATTATGATCACTCCAAGCTGTCGCCTGAGCATGCAGTGTTGGAGGCCCGCCACTTGAAGCCTCTGCGTCGCCATGATAACTAGACACGAAGCAGCTTGAACCATAGCCTGCGGAAATTGATGAGCATGTCTTGCTGCCGGCGAGCTCGGGCGTACTATCGCGACAGTGGTGTGCTCCCTCGAAAGCGGTGCATGTACCATGTGAGGTCACTGTATTTGTTGACGATCCAGTGCTGAGCTGGAGTTGTTGTGAGCGGAGTGCTTCCTTTCGCGTTGGGATCAAGTCGGAGCCGAGAGCTTGATAGCAGAGTGGTTCTGTGGCTTGATTTGCATAGCGATTATTTCCGTTCTGCGCGCCGCGTAAGTCGGCACTGGGCGTAGGCCAGCGCGTCATGGTTGCACAGTATGGGTAAGGATTCGTGTAAGGACTTCGACGTGTGTCAATGCGGAAGCGTATGACTGTGGGGGCACAAGGAGCTGAACAGCAGTATACGGTGGTGGGCTGGTGGAGTCTGGCAGCTCTGCCGCTGCCGAGCTTGTTTGTTTTCTGTCTGTTATCCGTTCACTAATATGCTTTTAAATAGACATCATGTGTCGCGCCCTGTCTACTTTATCATATCGGGTTTATGCCGCGATGATGAGTCCAGTAGTAATCGTTAATCCTTAGTCCTTTTGACATGGTAGCGACTAGTCGCTAAGGATTACCCGCGGCGCGCGAGGATACTTCCCGCAGTGTCCCGGGAGCGAAAAAAGAACTTCCCGCACGCCCTACTGCTGAAGCTGATGTCGTGCCTCCGGCGGTGGATTTTACCGGTGCGGTACGTCCCAGGTACGCGATTTATATTTATTATTCCATTATGAGATACACCAGTACACATAAGTCTTTGCACATAGAAATCCGCGCGTATCCTCGCCTCGGTGCCCAAGCCATGGGGCCACGGGGCCATGGAGCCTTGTAATCCACTGTATGCAAGCCTCCTACGCCAAGGATGCAGCCGTTATTCCCGGTTATCGCACTTTAAGAATTGTTCTTCGGCAATGGCATTGCTTGGCACATGGCGAAAACCACAGAAAAAAAACGGGCGATGAATCGGGGGCAACTTGCTGGCGGCGTAGCTACCATTTTTCGCATATGCCCGCGCGCTGCCGGTGGTGGGTGGACGTATGCATGCGCTGTAAGACCACCGAGATTGAGCCCAATCCATGCACGCTACCGATGCAATGCATGGTATTTCCATGAGAGTGTGCCAATAATCCCTCGTCGTGATGGGACCAATCATCCCACAATTTTCCAAGCTGCAAGATAAGCGCCGTTGGCCGCGCCTCCCTGGGTGAAAGTAGCACACATAAAGTGCCTTCGATTCCATAGGTGCATGCTTATACCGCCCGCACCGTAGGCTGAGCGCGGGCTGCCCCCCTCGGCAACAATGTCGCCACTGCTGCACAGGTTTATCGCACGCATGTTGTCACACATGTCACCCATCCTCCAAAGGGGAAAGCCAAAATGATGACGGGGTCCGCGTGACGTGGAGACATATCAAAGGGGTCCTCGCGCCTGGGAGCTTGCGTGGAAGGGCACATAACATGCCCCCATCATGCGCCCCCATCCACAGTGAGTGGGCTGGCTGGGATACAAGAACATGGGGGTAACTTTGACAGGCCATAAATTTCGGCGTTTTATCAGATTGGGCTGAAAATTATTGCGTTGGCAAGCGCAAGTCATGGGCGTTCCATCGCACTAATTTGCAGCCCAATCTGATAAAACGCCGAAATGTTATGAATTAAAACGTGATTGCAATATTACGGCTTCGTGCAGGGCGAACGGCCGGTTTGCGAATATCACATGTAGCCCGCTACCTGACAATAGACTCCAAACCATGCGCCGCGCGGCATGGGGTAGGTGGCCAAGACATGTATCTCGGCGACCATGGGAGAAAAACACGGTTCTTTATGTCCAAATGTCGGCGTGCCGTGCGCTCAAACCGTTCACAACCCGGCGGTGCAACACTTGTTACATTGGTAGTGCCGCATAACATGCGACGCGCGCGCCACGCGCAACGTCGCATTGGCCCTAGCACACCATCTGCACGCTCTTCCATATGGTTATCCTCGCAATGGCTGCAACGGCGTAGACTATGCGTGGGGTTACCGACTAGAGGCGACCAAACCCAAATCATACCCATAAAAACATGCAAAGACTTATGTGGGCTGCTATACTTTTAGTGGCCCAACCGCCTTGGTAGCGAATGTGGGACAATGGAACTCCGATGGCATTGGCAGCAGACGCTGCTCCCTTGCGAAGGCTGTGTGGGGTCCAGGAAGTGCCGGCGGGAGGGGCAGCACCGACAAGACGGACAGCCAGCCCGACATGGTAGCCGCGGTCCAAGGTTTTGGCTGCTTGCTTGGGGTGACCGCGCAGAAGTTTGTTTCAGCCAAGGCAACAGTAACCAGGGGAACATACTGTACGTTGTCGATGAAGTGGTGCAGGAGGCGTGCAACTCGGGGATGTTCTGACACCGGAAGGAGAAGCACGCGCAGGTCGTCGGGTCCCCGTCGGCCAACGTGACCTTTCTCGCGGTACACCTGCAGGGTAATGTTATAATCGTCGACATGCACATCCCGCACTCGGCAGGAGACGCCAGTAAGTCCCCCGGCAAAGAACATGAAGTTGACAACCAAGGCCATGAGGGCTCGAAAGTCGTGCTGGTACTTTGTGGTGGGAGCATACATAATTAACTCGGCCTTCTCGACGAATCTGTAAGCTAAATCAGCAGGCAGAGGAACTCGCAAAGGGGCGGCCTCAAGGCGGCGCTGCCGCAGCATCAGCCTACGTTTAGATGCAGTAAGGTGTAGGCTGTCCTAAGCGATTGGGTCGAGGTTTTGCAGGTCGAAGAGCGTGTTGATTGCAGACATGTAAGGTTACAGTGACTTAGCTCCAATGTGTCCTCGCTCACCAATCCAGGCAACGTACCGGACGACATTAGCAGTAGTCGCCTCGAGCGGGGTGATGTTCTCGGAGTCGTGGCAGAGCTCCGCGAACTGAGACAGTATGCCGGCGTAGCTCTTGAGTGTCTGGAGAGCAAGTCGAGCGTCCGCTGTCCTAACTCGTCTCAGCCGAAAGCATCATGCAGTCGAGATCGCAGTGAAGCAGCCCAGGGAGCGACAGCCTCAGGCTCGTCAATTACGTAATTGCTTCGTCTTACCGATAGAGTACCATGGGGGCGACTACTGTCTGCAAAGTACTCGGCAGCAGCGGTTAGGCTCCCGGCGGTTGGCCGGTAGTTGCTGGACGGGTTTGCAGTAGCACCAGTACGGGTTTGCGGGGCTAGGTTCGGGTAAGAGTGCCGCCCCGCGCGCCCTTCGCGCTCGTAGCGCCTGTCACGCGAGTAACGTACACGCGCGAAGCTTGGTCGTTGCGAAGCAGTTGTAACACGCAGTGTGACAACCGACGGACGCAATGATGAAATGGTACAAGAGGCGGTTGGTTGAGCCGCCATGTGCAGGTGTGCGGATGGTTGAGCCGCACTTGGCTGTAGCTGTAAGAAGCGCCGCACCGAGGAAGGTCTTAATGAAGTCTGTAATGTGGGGGGGGGGGGGGGGGGGTCAGGTCATGACACAGGGCGCTCATCCCGCCGTTGATGAGCTGCAAGGGTGCGCTTTGCGGCGGTCACCGAAAGGTGGCCTCGCAAAGCTCCAGCAGCTCCGACGAAAGGCGCCCCACACCGTCACTCGTGCTCACCTTCGCGGCCACGCCCGGGTCCACCACCACGCCCTCGTTCACGCCCGCGTCCTGCGGCTGCTGCCGCTACCCGAGCAGTAGCGGTTGCTTTTGCGCTGCTGGCCACGGTCGCCTCGAAGACGCGACGCTCGTAGTCCCTCATGAGGTCCCCAAAAATCGCGGAAGCCGGATGCTCAGAAGCAGGCTGAAAGTGCTGGGCTCGCAGCACGTCCAGAACACCTTGGTCACCGTGCACACGCTTGACCTCATAAAGCCTCCGTAGGAAGACCAAACGAAGGCAAAACGCCTTGTCGATGGCTTCGGCGTGGTTCCGAGCTCTCGCGTGGTAGGGGGTGAAGTCCCGACTGGCAACATGGACGTAGGGCAGCAACCCGTCGAGAGCCACGAAAAGTGCGGCCATGTGGGCGCCGAAACACGACATCCATAGATACTCCTCCTAGGCCGGCAGACGCCGGTCATCATGCTTGAGGTACTCGTTCGTTAGGTCGGTGCTCGGGGGGAAGAGTCCATGCATTCGGCTGTCCGGTCGAACGGCCTCGTAACCAGACTCTGCTCGCTACAAAGCTCTGGCACCGCGAGGTAGTCATCCTCGTCATTCACGGATTTTGCTCCGACACGGCCGCTCTGGGCTAGCTCTAGCAAGTCGGGGCGCTCCGCGGCTCCCCCGCTGCATGTCGGCTGTCCCGCGATGCGCTGCCCGGAACCGGAGCCATGTGCCCCTTCTCCATCAACAACGCGCTCACGAGCCGTCAGTTGGGCCAACGTTGTTGCAAGCTTACGCAGTAATGTAGATCGGGCCTTCACGTCTGCGTGTAGAGACTCGAGCGTCGGCTCAACGACGGGTTCTTCTCCATCTGGCATGGTAACGCACGGACGTACGGATGAGAATATCACACACGGGTGGTGAGCCGGGTGTGGTCTTGAGCAACCTGGGGTGACCTAGCTCGCAACAGGTTACGAGACAGTTTTAACATCGCTGCGTGTAACGCAGCGATAACTGGAAGATGGGAGGCTCAGCTGTTATGGCTGCTTTTATGTCTACTCGTGCTGCACCCCAAAAGGGCGCAACGGCAGGTGCCTAGTCCCCGTACCACTGAGCAGCACTTGTAGCTGAAAAGCGGTTAGGTAAAGGGAGGAAACCCCATAAACTAGTATAGGCCATACATGTACCTGCCCTTGTACATGGCATCCCAGGTACAGGTACATCCCTTGTCCGCTCGGTAGAGCGGTCGTCGCGTATGCGAGAGACCCGAGTTATATTCCTGGCCGATGTATTTCGGCAATATCGGCCCGGCGTGTCCCGGATTTACCCGGTAGATGCATTAGCCCTTCGGGGTTCGAATGGGGCAATGGTCTATGGGCTATGCCAGACCTACGACTGCAATTGGCGCACGAGGTCAAGTGTTGGGGCGGCTTCGGCCGATGTCCCGGGGCGAACTTTACTTTTACTTTTACCTGTACTATCCGCCCAGATACAAGTACTGCGTACCGGTACCAGTACATGTAACCGCTCCAGTATATTATTGCTTCAGTAATTCATCGAGGGGGGGAGGGGGCACAGGTTCATCGTCGAAAAGGTTACAGGCTTTTGGGAGGGGCCAGAAAGACTACGAGTGTGAGGATATATATCCGATACCCTCACTAGCCCTAATCAACATAGCACAATAGGCGCGTAGAGCGCGCCCGTCAGATGACGGGCTGCTCCCGCGCCCTGCCGGCCGCATCGCGTCGCCTGATATATCAGGCACGGCGCTTGACATCATATTCAAGGAGATCATATTCAACCACCACCACAGTGGAATAGCACTGTCTCTCACCACCACGCGCATATCCCCTCACAACGAGGCAGCTCGCGAAACTGAACGAATTGAGAGGAGGGTGGGTGTGGCTGCCGCGGCGCGACCCAATGGTGGGTGCGCCGCGACAAAGGAAGATGGGGACGGACATGTCCCCTAGTTCTGTTAAGCACCCGACGAAGCAGCTACCCGGGACGGCTGCGTCGGGAACCGAGGGTGCCGTACGGGCGTATACGGCAACTTTCGCCAGTCGATGAGGTTGCCGAGGGGCTGCTGGGTCGATGCAACTCCTCGGGCGGTACGGGCACGCCACGTGATGTACGTACTAGCATCGTACATGTGCCATACATACATCGTCTAGTAGACAGTAGACAATGATGGAAGGAGAAAAACCCAATTACTAGAAAACCCAACCCAATTACCGGTAGTAAACATTTCTAGAAAGGTAGGGTGTTATATACTCTACACTGATGTACAATTTACTGCTGGAGCCGACGAAGGAGCAGCAAAGAACTGGCGACTGAGGAGAACGATGACGAGTACAAGCCAAGCGAAGTACGAGTACGAGCAAGGCGAGTGCGAGTACAACCAAAGGCGAAGTACTGGTACGAGGACGACGAGGCGTCAGTACGAGCAACTACTAGGCGTTTAGGTTTTAGGTTCTGCACTAGTAGCGACTAGTGCAGAACGGCATTACGAGTACCCGTAGGGGGCGAGTAACATGTAATCCTTACGCGCGCTTGTGTACCAGCAGCGGCGATTGTCGTACGCTATGGTGTCACCCGCTAGAGGATGATGATACCTAGCGTTACATGGAGCGCTGCCCTAGGGGAGTCTTAGTATTAGTAGGTACTAGAACCACCTAGAACGCTATAGCATGTGCGAGTAACGTCTCGTGCGCGCATGAATAGCTAATGAATGACCGCTGTGATGCGGACAGACGAAGGTGCTAGGAACCTGTCTGTAGTTAGTTGTGTGTTACTAAAATAGCGACGGGCCGCGGATTAGGACCGCACACGTCGATTTTAGTATTAGTCTAGTAGTTACACGCACGCAGCACAAGTGGCGGGAATTGGAATCAATACGCAGCGCACGGAATGACGGAAACCATCGACTATAAATAGGCCGGCGAAACCACCGCCGGGCCAGTCACCCAGGTTACCGACTTCCGGTACTGTAAGAATCCCTTTTCCCACATCTCTTCTCATTATTCCTAGCCGTGTGGAATAAAGATCCAATGGGCCCTCGACTCAGCTCATGCTTTAGGACTATCTATGGCTAGACGCCTATTCGGCCTAAGTCCTAAGGGGGTTGTGACAGAGGGGGCGCATGCACATTGCCGAGACATATCTTTGGCACCGACCACCGGCCGGAGCGACCGCCCCTTAGAAAAGAACGGCTCGCTATTGTGGCACATCGGGGCGTGCGAAGGCGGAGGGGGGGAAGTGAGGGGGTGGGCAATGTAGTTTGTAGCCAGCTCCGCGCATGGTGGGGCTGCGGCAGGCGCAGCCCGACGATGGAGCCAAGCGTGCATCGACGGCCCGACGGCGTCAACTAGTTGTGTGCCGGGGCCGCTGTAGCGACCGGGGCACAGTGTGCAGGGGCGGCCCGATGGCGCCTATACCAACTGCGTGCCCGCGGCTGCGAAAGCGCCCGGGGCGGCACACTGTTCAGCGGCGGCCCGTTGGCGCCGGCCAGCTGCGTGCCCGGGCCGCGAAAGCGACCGGGACACAATGTGCAGGGGCCGCTCGATGGCCCCGACCAGCTATGTTCCCGGGCCGCGGAAGCGACCGGGGCACAAGGTGCAGTGACGGCCCCATGGCGCCGACAAGCTGCGTGCCCGAGCTACAAAAGCAACCGGGGTACAATGTGCAGCGGCGGCCCATTCGCGCCGACTAGCTGCGTGCCCGGGCTGCGGAAGCGACCGGGGCACAATGTGCCCGAGCTGGTCAAGCAACCGGGGCATGGGTTGCAGCGGTGGCATGTTGGCGCCGACCACCTACCAAAAGCAACCGGAGCACACGGTGCAACCGCGGCCCGTGTTCGCCCACAAGTTGCGTGCCCGGAATGCGAAAGCAACCGGGGCACAACCTGCAACGGCGGCCACGGCCCGTACAATTGGCGCCGAGCAGCTGCGTGTGCTGGCTGGTAAGGCGGCCGGGGCACAGGGTGCAGCGGCGGTCCGTTGGCGTCGACGAGCTGCGGGCCCGGGCCGCGGAAGCGACCGGAGCACAAGGTGCAGTGGCGGCCCGATAACGCCAACGAGCTGCGGGCCCGGGCCGCGGAAGCGACTAGAGCACAAGGCGCAAAATAAAATTGAAATGTTGCAGTGGCGGCTCGATGGCGCCGACAAGCTGCGTGCCGCACGGGATGCGAAGGCAACCATGGCATATGGTGCGGCGGCGGCCCTATGGCGGCGACTCACTGCGTGCCCTAGCCGCGGAAGCGACATGGGGGCACATAGTGGAGCAGCGGCCCGATAGATGATGTCGTCGACGAGCTGCGTGCCCGGGCCGCAGAAGCGACCGGAGCATATGGTGGAATGGCGACCCTATGGCGCCGACCACTTGCGTGCCCAGACCGCGGAAGCGAACGGCTCGATGGTGCCGATCAAATGCGCGCAGTGGAGGCCCGATGGCGCCAGCCAATTCCGTGGGTGCCGAGGTACGAGGGGGCAGACAGTGGTGGCCGGTTGGCGCCGACAAGTTATATATGCGCATGGGGTTGCAAGGGCATGTCCGGTTGTGGCGCGAATTAGCGCGTTGAAGCCGTAGGTCCCACCGGCGCAAGGATCGTTCGTGCCCGGAAATGGCGGTCTTCTTCACCGGCGAGCCGAAGGCCGGCGGGGGGGCTCGAGGAGCTGGCGCACGGTGCCCTATGAACGATCGTCAACCGCTTCCCGGCCAGCAAGACATGTGGTCTTCGAGCTGGGCGCGTAGCATCACTTTTGAATGGCTTGTACACCAAAGACCTTGCATGTCACGATGACACGGGCTTTGCCGCGGCGCGACCCATGGTGGGTGCAGCGCGAGTACGGACGAAGATGGGGACGGACAAGCCCACTTATGCTTTTACGCACACGACGAGCCAGCATGCGGGAGCAGCGCTACCTTGGGTGGCTGCGTCGGAAACCGCGCGCGAGGTGGTGCCGTACGGGCGTACAGCAACTTCCGCCGACGATAAAGCTGCCCATGAGTTGCTGGGTTGCTAGCTAGATGATCCTCGGGCGGTACCAACGGGCACGCCACGATCACATATTATTAGCACCGTATTGGTGCCGTACTACGCCCGTTAAGTACACAAGGGAAGAGGAAGCCCAACCATTAGTAGTAAACAAAATTGCAAATCAGCGCAGGGTACTGGTAGTATACTCGTACCACATTGTCGTAACCGTTTACCAGTGCGCTGTGATATGCGGGCCGCTTTCAGCCGGCTTGTAGTGTTGATCTTTCATGCAGGTCTGCTTTTAGCGGTAGATTTGTAAAGAATAATTTATTACATCAGGGATTTCACAAATGCGCAGTTAATAATACTGTTTTTTAAGAGCAGTATATTGATTTAAAAAACGGATCAAATCTACTAGAAGCGTAAAAGCGGGCCGCTGGATACTGGTGTGCATTACAAAAAGGCCAGTATTAACAAACCCACCGGTAAAAGCAGTACTGTATTAACAGATCAGCGCTGCATCTCGAACGAGGCCGCGCCGGTCGGGCCGGTCGTCAGGTCTACGGGGCGGGCACGGCGCGAAACGCCAAGCCCGCCGCGTGTACCGGAACCGGACGCCGGACGCCGTCGTTCGACCGTCGCCCGTCCGTCGACGAACGCCGGGCCCCGGGTCGGCGGACGCGGGGCTGTATATCTGTGAGTATATGCATCAGGCGGCTACACCATACCGGTACTAATATTAATCCTTATAGGTACACCATAATCACTCCTTTCTTAATCAGCAGTAAAAACGCGCTGCGGTAGTTTGATGCGGTAGTTTGCTGCGGTAAAAACGCGTTGCGGTTATTTTGGCGTATCGGACGAATATCAAGCGTGCGCGGGCTAGAATACACGCGCGTCCATTCAGAAACAAGCCGTACTCGTACATGTACCGTGAAATCAAACGACCGAATACCGAACGTACAACGGTTCATTAACGAAGACGCATCACGCGAGGAGGGAGGAGGAGGAGGAGGAGGACATTCGTTATTTTGTAATATGTTTCCGGGATAATTCCAGAGAAAGTCGTCAAAGTTGCAGGATTTTTAATGATTGTGGTACCAGTTCCTAGAAATCAAACGAGCAAATATCGAACGTGCAACGGTTCATACCAGGGTTGGGCTGCAGTCCACTTTCCAGTACTGAGGATGCAGGCTGCATGCACGCTGCAGTAATGCATGCTGCAGGCAGGCTGTAGTGCAGGCTGCAGTGCAGGCTACAGTCAACATGTTGCGGTACTGATGTTGCATGCATGCTGCAGTGCAGGCTGCAGTAGTACTGCAGGCTGCAGTGCAAGCTGCAGTGCAGACTGCAGTAACATTGAAACTGCTGATTATAGGGAAGGGCGGGACAGAGAAGGGCATATATGTGGGGCACTTTGGGTAACTGCACTGCAGCCCCTTTTCAGGAAGTACCGCAGGCTGCAGTGCAGTAGCTCAACTGCAGGCTGCAGTTTCTGCAGTCTGCAGTGCAGTAGATACTGCAGCCCAACCATGGTTCATACACGAAGATGCAGCACACGCGGAGGAGGAGGACGCCTAAGACTTCTTTATAGAAACGCGGTGCTACTTTTATTGCTTCGCTCACACTGCGGGCAATTTTGGACCGCCTCCGTTTTCTCCGCTCAACCCAAGAGGTAGGGGAATCGGCCAAAAGTAGCGACAATCATTACTCACATGTTGTGACGCACCACATCATGATGTAAACACAGCATTTCTCCGTATGATTCATCAAGATATGTGATAATTCGCGCCAAAATTCATCAAGTATCTGATAATTGGCGCCAAAATTCATTTAAATGTCTGATATATCCGACGATAATTTGTTAAGTATCTGATCTTTCCGGCGTTGACTTATCAAGTATCTGATATATCTGGCGTAAATTCATCAAATCAACTGTGATATCATGGTTGCGATGCACATATATAAAACCTTAAAGCCGAATCATATCTGATTGTGTAAAACATATGTAGTGCACCGAGCACGATATGTGTTTGGACCCGTGTATAAAATGCCATTTGGGCATTTTCGTACATGGGTCTTAACAAATATATTCTTTGTGGGAGTAATCGCATGCAATCTGAGATGCGCGGACTGACCCAGCATAGTCGCTATTCGTAGTCCCTGCCGTACCACTGCTTGCTGCCGCCCGCCGCATAAAATATGATCAACAGATCGACGGCGGGACGCGTGCGAGTGAAAGTGTCGGCCCCATCCTGCGGTGCTCATCGCATGATGGTTGGATAATTGTCCGCGTGACGATCTGAGTTCGAATTAGCCCGAGCCATTCAGCACATATTCAGCAGCAATAATAACTACTAGCCTGTAGCGACAAGTTTGTATTACTGTATTCGATATATATTGCGGCGGCATTATTCGGTATTATTCGAAATTGCTGCGTGTCGTACCGATATGTTCGTACTAGTATGGCCGTACGAACACAACAGTACAATGATTATAGACTTTTTGGGTGCAGATATGAAAAAATGACGAGTTATTGCGAATTATACGCAAGTAAATATCACGACGACGAAGTTCCGCGTACCGAGTTTACAGTGTTAATCCTGCCATGCGTGCAAGGAGGTAGTTTTTGATAGCCGCGCTCTATCAAAAGCAAGGCGGAACCGCGTATGACACGCTGCGAGTGTATTATATAGCTACTACATGGTGAGAATATCTCATCACATTCCATTCCCCTGCAAACAGTAGGTGTAGGGGTTGGCAAAGCGAACCTATTTAAAAATTTCAGTACAATTAAGGATCTTTCCTTGGCTTTGGCAATGACCTCCGTCAGAGAAAGCCCTAGCTCAACAACCCCCTAGTTCATCCCCAAAAGGGCCTTGGTGGGTCTTGGGGGGGGGGGGGGGGGGGGGGGGGGGCGATGATGGGTGGTGGGCGTGCGGCGGCGGCAAGTTGGTGTCCGGGGCCAGCGGGTATATGGCTTTTGCAGCGCAGTGCTGCGCATGGCGTGTAGCACGTGTTACAACAAAGCAATTCTGTTGGGATGGGGAATGGGCTCTGCGCAGAGGCACGTGCGGAGACGAATATATCAATGGGTTTGGAACTCTGAAGCCTGCAAGGCCATGGATGCTTTCACCAACATGCAGCAAGTTTTCCCGCAAAGACAACGGGGTGTGTGATTCATGGTCATATTGGTAATATAGAGGTTTGATTACACCGGGCTATTCTGCTACCGGTACTGGTAACGCTAAGATTCTACAGTAGTTTGAATGCTAGCGACCAGTACATGTACTCGCAGTACGCGTACCGCTTGGACTTCCCGATGTCTAGCGGCGTTAGCGACATCATGCGACAGCCCTGCTACATGACGCACCCGCACCACGAGGGGAGTCCACCTTCCGCCTTTTCGCCAGCTGACCAGCTAGCGCAACGGCGTCGCACCTCTCGTAGGTGTGCAAGGTGTGAATATCTCTATGAGTGGACAGTCTCGACGACTAGTCTTCCACCACGACACTAGCGCACGCTACGATGGCATGCGGAAAGAAGGCGGCAGACCCTACGAAGGCAACGCCAGCCGACAGTTTGGCCGAAACGCCCGCGGAGCCGACAGACACGACACGGGACACGACAACGCTTGCGTTACTGCAAGCGCTGGCGTTGAAGGTGGACGCTTTATCGACCCGCTTGGACGAACAGGACAACGACAAGCACAAGGAGCAGCGCGACATTCCCTCGGACGACGACAAAGTCGGCGAGGGTGGCAAGGAGCCGGAGCACGACGCCCGGACAACCGCTGCTACGGGAAAAAGGGCAAATATCGAGTCAAAATGGGCACATTTACGGACTCGAAAATGTGCCCCCCTTAACTCGGTTTTTGCACCCCCCAAGGGGAGTGCAAAAACTGAGTAACGCCCAATACCGTACGAATGTACTGTGAAACTGGCCTTTCACACATTCTTGCCAACACTGTACGAGGTACCCTTCACCTATACTGCACTATGTACTACACATCTGTCCACCGCCCCTTGACGAGATGCGTCGCTACCAGTCCATACTACCCGCTTCTGTCTCGAATGCTACTCCGCCGCTGTGCTTTTCACTCTTCTATCACTCGCAAGCACCCTCGCGCTTTTGTTCAGGGAGACATCTTCACGCATCTTGGTTCACAAAAGCATGGCAGACCGTCCTCGCAAAGGAAACCGCACCTCTGCCCGGTTGAAGACTCCGGTGGCGGGGGCATCTGCAGCTGCGCTTGGTTTCGAGCCAACGACGGCTCCCGACGCACTGCTAGTGACCCCCATGGCGCGAGATTCTCCGCAGATGCACTTGCGTTCGGGTAGGAGGGCGTCTCAGGCTCCAATACCCACGACTCAGCCCATAAGGCCCATGCAACCGAGCGGTGGGCAACATCGAAGCGGACCGCCATGGCCTTACTTGGTACGGAGATTCGCAGCCTTTGGCCGAGCCGGGGCCTCAGCCTAACCCCCAGCCTCAAGGCGTGCCACCTTTGGACCCACTCCCCGGAGCGACTCCAACGGTACGCGGACTCCCATCTTCGTTAGCATCACTCATCTCGGCGCCGTGGGCTGCGTTAAGCGCACCTCGCCATCGCGCATATCAGGGATCTCAACTCACCCAAACCGATGTCAAACAGTCTGGAGCCGGTCAAGGTGAACCTGTGGCCACGATTCATGAGGATGAGCACGGACAAGAAGAGGAGGAGGAGGAGGAGGAAGAGGAGGAGGAGGAGGAGGGGCCCAATACTGTCGGAGGGTGTCCGCCTGGAGAAACGAGCCCCGCCACAAGCGCCACAAGTGGGAGCAAAATGGTAACCCCTCGCCCCTTGTCAACATAACCTCAAACGTGTGCGCATCTTCGCGCGTGAGGGAAAAGATTCTCACACGCCCCCCCCCCCCTTTCCCTGCATAGACCATCTCCACGACCCCCTTTCAACAAGAAGCGCCACTTGTCGACCCAATGCTCGGCGACTGGAACTGCTACGAGCGGGACTTCCCTGCGTACTTCGCCACCTAGCCCGAACCACAGGACGGGCATCCCGACGACTACAAGGAGCATCACAAGCTCTTGACAAGAGTCATTGGCAACGTGGTCAACGTGTCGCCCAACTCGAACTCCTTCTTCATGCCTTGCCTCCACGCCATCGTGGACCTCTTCCCTTGCCCAGAAGGTATGGAGCTCCGGGTGCCCATCTCACGGTGCGCTCAGCACAGGAGGCAAGACCACCTTGTCGCCCATAAAGCTGCGTAGGAAGCATTCCGAGAAGCGCGGGCCGAGTCCTTCTTTGAAGATGGCGAAAGAATTGGAGGACGACGACCCCTTCTAGGCGCCTAAGCCGAAACGCGAAACCCGGTCAAGCCGTCAGGCGCCTTCGGGTGCCGCTGCTGGAAGTCGCCTTGCCACATCTTCCCATGGCGGTGCCCCATCTCTGCGTCCCCGACCCACATCTCCGCCCAAAAAGCCCTCATCTCGGGACGCAAAGCCCGTAACGCCGCCTGCGCGGACATCTCGGCCTCCTACTCTCGCACCGACAGTCTTCTGCCGGCCTAGGACAGGGAGCACTCCAAGTGCACCCAGGCTCGGCTTCCAGCGGTATGCTCCTCTCCCTCCCCTTCGTGGGCAGCATGCTCCCACGCCCCTCGCTGAGCGACTTGTCGCGCCTCGCCTTGTCGGGAATCTCCGCCAATCACCGACCCCACCGTCGCCACTCTTGTCGGCAACCAAGACTTCCTTCAAACACGCGTCCGCTCGTTTTTTGGGTCCCAAGACCTTTGCGACCGCGTCGCTGACCTAGGGGACATGCTGGTCGCTGCACGTCTTGCCGGTTCCCTTGGTGAGGAGAAGGCGTGGACCTTCATTGGAGGCGGCAGGAAGCAGCTGCATCTCGACATGAGTGGTGACACCAGCCCCCTTTCCCATTCCTTATTTACGTCCTTGTTCACCAACGACCTCTAACACCTCACGACCCGCATGCCCCGATGACCTCAAACTGCGGGGGGGGGGGGGGGGGGTCGACTTCACGGTGAACATGCGAGCCTTCCTGGCCTCCGATGAACACCGGCTTGTGTACAACGAGCTGCGGGGGATTTGCAACGAGTATGTCCAAGAAGCTCACCGGCAGCTACGAATCTCGTCCCCCGGTTACATTGCCCGGCACAAGGCCCTCGTCATGGCAGACCCGGACTGCGGCTCGGGTTCTGCCCATGTAGATGGCGTGGCGGGGGGGCTCCTCCTCATCATCTTTCTCAATTGATGTGAGCCACTGACCGCCGTCCGGAGGGGGAGAGATGTGACTATCGTCGACGCCTTGAAGTGGGCTGCACCTGGAATCGTGAGCCTCCCCCCCTCCCCCAACACCCCTTCTCGTCTTCCACAGTCCCATTGTGTTTTAGACACCAGTAGGGTGGAATCTCACCCTCGCGTGTGACTCTCACTACATCTTCGCTCAGTGGGAAGTGGCTGCAGCCTCGTCGCTTGGCGTCGTGCCGTGGGTGGAGCAGAATCGGCCGGAGGTCCTTGCCGAGCTCCGGAAGGTTCGGAATCTCTGCACTGGGCGCCTCGAGCAGAGCAAATCTCTCGTTCCCCTCGGCGTCGCGGACGACCGGTACCGCATGGACGTCTGCGATGGAAACGAGGACGCTGCGACATACTCGCGCCCTGGTCTTGCTTTTCTCTTGCCTGCACAAGATGTCCACGCCAGCCCACCCAAGGGAGGCGTCAACCATGCGCTCGAAACAAGATGCCCGAGATGCAAGGAAGTTGCGGGTGTCAGCCCTTGCTTCCGCATCTTCCTGAGCTTGCACTCAAACACAGGCGCCATGATGCCAGGACCGGATTGGCAAATTCTGTCCTACCACGTCCCCGGCATGGCTGCCTTCCTGCCTGAAGTCGACCACAAGGACGAGGCCTACCGTCGCATGCATGAGACAGCGAGAACCATGGCGGCGGCGAAAGAGATGCGGCAATGGAGCCCGGAGGCCCACATTGGGGAGGACGACTACATCCTCGAGGACGTCAAAGCAGCGGTGGTTGAGGCCACCGCAGGCAAGACTGACGAGCAAGAGATGCGGAGGGTGGAGAGAATTAACCGAGAGGGATGGGATTACCCGCACCTCCGCAGTGGGGGCAGGTGAACGCCCGCATCTCTCGCGTACAAACCCGTGTACTATCGCTCCGACCTCTTGTAACCACGAGACGCTTTCCGTACCCGACTTCCGTGCGTGGTGGAACCTTTCAAACATGATGTTGCGCCGGATTTCACCGGAGATTGGTGGTACGCTGTCAACGTACGCAGCTCGCTTGACTGCGGGGATGCCTGGCACGTGGTCGGAGCACACGCTGAAACGCGGGCACGCTCTTTACCGCAAGATGTTGGGCAACAACCCACCGTGCACCTACACCTCTCCGTGGGAGTATCACTACTTGACGGCCTGCGTAAAGACCTGGCGACAGGTCTGCGTGTGGGATCCCTGCAGCGGCTTTGCCGGTACGGCACACGCTCTGTTCGGGAGGGCCAGGAGGGTGATATTGAGTGACATCAACCCGTCTCGCGTGTCCCACTTCGTCGCCGACGCTTTATCGCCGGAAACACACGACAAGGCCACTGCCCTGTGCAACGAGCCCTTTGTCGTCGTGACGTCGCCTTGGTTCAGTCACTTGGACTTTCTCCTTCCGCTGCTGGCGGCCTCCAATGCGGATATCTGCTGCGTGCAGATTCCGAGCACCTACTTGACGCAAGCCCCCCTCCCACGAATGGACTACCTCGACAGTCTGTTGACAACGGGTCGTGTACTTATCATCGCGTCGAAGCACCCAAGAAACCCCGACACCAGCAAACGCGCCTTGTGGTTGGTCGTCGGAAGAGATTCGGCGACTTTAACGGCGCATCTCTCGGAGCACCTCGCCAAGCAACGTGGGTTCGTGTATGGTCCGTGACAAAGGAATCAACATTAGTCATAATCGACGATCATTATAAACTGTTTTCGACAGCAGATTAGAGTTTAAACGTCTCTCGTCCGTCGATTTCACAAACCGCATTTCCTTTCTTATTGCGGCCGGGGCAGCAGGGCGCCAACGCGCCGCGGCCGGGGCAGCCGGGCGCCAACGCGCCGCGGCCGGGGCCGCGTTCGGGGCAGCCGTTTACATCATATTGTTCGCCAAAATCAGTATTTACCTGCAGATCATCTGACTTTCTTTGTGTTGTCTGGGTACTAGTAGTCTTCTTTCAGAGTGGCTATAAAAATTGATGCTGCCTCTGCACTTTTAACTGGTTCAGCAGAGATATGTAGCAGCTTAGCCATCTGATGAGAAGATGCTCACCACTGCTGGTCTGGGTTCGATCTCACAACCAAACAGTGTTGCATCTGCCTGTCTCTCGTGTATAGTTCCATCATCCCATTGCATATCCGGATACAATGTTTTGACCTATGGAAACGCCTAATATGACATCGCAGTTATTGGAGACACTGGGGAGGCAAACAAAAAATAGCCTCTGTGGTATAACCAGCTTCAAAGTGAAGCGTTATTGTCACATAGTGTTAAGAGATTTTATACGTTGTACCGTCTGCGAATTCTCCTCGCAGAACGAAGGAAGAGTCGCACGTCGGAGCGCGGAGTGCCATTACAAACTTACGCCTTTTACAAAAGCCATACTATTACGATCTGCGGGCACTTTTCCTTGATTAACGCCTCGCCCTGCGTCCACTGCCGCCCGCGGCCGGGGATGAGGCGGAAGGAGATGGAGCCCCAGTACCCGTTGCCGCCCGGAGATTCTCGCGCTGCGGCACGGCGTTTTCGCGACGGCGCTGCGACGCGTTCCCGCCGTCTTGGGGCTGCCGCACTAGAGCCCTTGTAGGACCGCGAGGCCGATGCCTGCCTGGACGGTCGCTCATGTCGCCTGCCAGCCTCTCGAGTCCCATCTTCTCCGTAGGGTCTCATAGGGCACCCCACAGAAGCTGGTGGGAGCAGATGCCGTACAGCCAGAAGCGCTCGCAGTCGCATCTTGGCTGGCCGTTTTGAAGGGTCACTCGATTCAGGAAGAGGAAGTCCCGCTCAATCGCCTGAATCGTCCATTGCGGTCTGCTTCCCACATTTCCCGCCAAGCTGTTGCGGTACTTCAGTACCGCTGGTCTAGTGACGCTGCGATTGCCGATCTTGAAGGGGTCGCCCACGACATACAACGCCTCGTCGACCTCCATATGGCTTCCCGCTGCATGCAGATAGTCTATCGCGAAGTGGACGTCCGTCGAGAGCTCCATGCGGAAGGCAGAGTTGATAGACTTGCTGCCGCGCTTGTACGTCTCGTCCTCCAGCCACTTTGGGAAGTGCTTCTCCATTAGGGAGTCGGTGGGGTTGCGCAATCCCTTGGGAAAGGCGTTCTTGGCAGCATTGTGCCACCCCTCCATGATATTATTCCTGGCGGGAACTCCCACGAAGGTGGAGGCGCTCGACCACCAGTCCAGGTTGGCACCCAAATAATTGTCCTCGAACCACTGGGCGACCGGGCCGGGGGCTGACCTGGCCATCACTTGCAACAACTTGGTCCCGACTGCATGTGCATGTTCCTCGGAGCGGCAAGAATGAATCACCTTCACACACAATTCGCACACCTTCCACTCGTGCTCCCCTCGGCATACCTGGACACGTCGACCGTTGATGCTCGTCGTACCCTTCTTGAACTGGAACTTGTGAAGGACATGTATCCAACACCCAATGGTCTGCAAGAGATGCACAGCGTGACCGCCTCAGCGGGGGAGATTCGTACCTATTGTCACGAGATTCCTCCGAGAAGCCCCAAACGGGGGGAAGGGGGGGGGGAGAGGGGGGGGAGGGCGCACCCTCGCAGTAGGGAAAACGGTTCGTTTGGCGACGTGAATTCCGCCCCCTTTGTCGCTCAAGAGCCCGCGCACGTTGGGCGAAATGCCATACAACATCTTGTGCGTGTCCATCGTCGTCTGGAACATGAGGGTCATCGCTGCCCCCATCCTCCTCTTGCGCGAAGCAGAACGAGATTGGGCGGAATTTGTGAACGAGGTCGTACTTCTCCATGTCATACTCGATTGAGTGGGTGCCCAGTGTCAACAGGAGCCACTTGCCGTAGTGAATCTTGTGCGTGCCGTCCGTGACGAGGCAGATTGGGAGACTTCCCGTTTCGGCGAGGCTCAAGGTACTAAAAAGGCATATCGTTGTGAACACCACTCCTTTGGCCTCCTCGTTGAGCTGTAGGACAACCAACTTGTCGTCTTCCAACGGCGCGTCGCTGTCACCGGAGTTCAGAGGTGGCATCTCGTTGCGACGAGCCCAATATCTGAGATCGGCAATAGACTCGTAGGCCCGGGGCCCCTTCTCTGCGCGGGTGAGGCTCTTTTTCCAGGCTTTAAACGCCACTCGCCACGCCCTCGCGTCCGCAATCTTCATGTCTTCTTTGTTAAGTTTCTCCACAAGTCGCATTGGCATGTCGTCGATGTGCTCCTTCATCTGGGCTTTAACTCGCTGAGGAATGCGAACTTTGCCGTCCACGACGACGTCAACCTGCTGCTGCGAGTGGAGGCGGTGGTCGCGCTGCATCTCCCAACGCTTGCTCACCGGATCATGACAGATGCGGAGATGCGCGGGGCAATTAACGTGGGAGGCGCAGTTATACACCTGCCGATAGCCAAGCCTTGTTAGTGAATACAATCGTGGAACATGCCAAGATGCCGGTACAATATGCCTGTGCTTCAGACAACACGAGTGAGGAGCGCTCACATACGCGCCCTTGCTGGTATATTGGTGCCTCCATTCGTCCATCATCCAGGTCAACCACTATGAGATTCAGATGTGACGCAAGTGTGCCCTTCTAGTGACGAACGACGACATACGGGGACGATACGGGACGGACGAGGGACGTGGATTCATACCGAGTAGCGACGACTATCGCGCGCGACCTGTAAAGTACTATATGAATTTCTCGTTTCGATAATTTCATCAAATTGATATGCCCACGCGGGCTCGCGTGTCGCGCGCCGACGCGGAGTACCCGGGCTAAGTACAGGCGGCTGCACGTACTCGCTGCACATCGCTGCACATCGCTGACCCCGCGGTGTGCGGCGATGTGCGGCACGACGGGCGGAGGTGTGGGCGGATGTAGGTGGTACGGTAGGTGGTAGGCGGTAGGTGGTGTTCGTAGGTGCGCGTTTTAATGCAGCCGCCCTAACTGCTGATGATTGTGTAACGCCCCAGCACGCGCATGAAGTACGGGGTCGCCTGGCGGTCACCGCCGCTCACCGCTGAACCAAGCGCGGACAGCCGCGCACTCGCATTTGTGCTCCCTGCCGGTGGTGGGCTACATCCACCCCAACTCTCAACCCCCCCCCCCCCCCCCCCCCCCCCCGCGCGCGCGAGGGAGCATGCATGCCGGGAGAGGGATGGATATCGAGTGTGTCGAAGAATGGCGTGTACACATGCACGCACTGCCACGGCATCGTGACGGGCAGTAGTGAAAGGACGGCGCGAGAGCGGCACTTCCGGAAATACCCGAACTGTAGCCACTCGTTGAAGCGTGAGGCTAAGTTGCACCGCAAGGCCGCCTTATTACAAGCAGCATCAGCAGGGCGGCAGGAGCAGCATCAGCAGCGGCAGGGGCGGCAGCAGGAGTAGCTGCCGCCGTCGGAAACGGCCCGCCGGCGCCGGTCTCGGAGGACGATGTGATGGGTGTGGGGGAGGACCCCGTTGGCAAAGACGGTATGGACATCGACGCGCTTGCGTGGCCGCCGGCGGACGTGGAAGCTGCCGATGAGGGTGTGATACGGAAAGGCGATCCGGGTGACTTAAGGGAGGGGGGGGGGATTCGTGCGTTTCGTATGTCGGCGGAACGGCGTGCGAAGCTGCGGCTGGCGAAGGTGGTGGAAGTAAGCGTGGGGGCGTCGGCGGCGTATTACCGTGCGTGCATGCGTGCGCAACCCCGCGGCAGCAAGCGCCGGACTCGGCGTGTGCCGGCGGCAGAGCTGCGAAGCCATGGGCACGGTACGGGATGCCAAGTCTGGCTAAGCAACTGCCGAGGCTGGCGGCTTAACCCCCATGTCCGGCGGTTGAGGGACGGAAAGTGCGTAGAAGTTGATCGGCAAAGCGGGCATATAAGCATGGCTGTGCTAGGTTCCTATTAAGTAATGGCGGTTTGTGCTAAGTAATTCGTAGGGGTGGACCATGCAGCGCAGGTAGGGGGCGGTATAAATGAGGCCGGGCACATATACTGCTCCACGAAACGACACTGTCGCACGTGTAGTTGAATAGACCCCCCCCCCCCCCCCCCCCCCCCCGGGTCGGCCCGCCGACCCGCCACGGCATGTAATATCTGTCATGCATCGCCGGGGTATGTGTGAGTGGATGCCCCGCCGCCATATCCCCCCCCCCCCCCCCCCCCCCCATTTACACTTGTGCACTCATTAAGTTTGGGCTGGTTTCGGAGCAGTACATGTACGTATGTATATACATACAATGGAACGTAGGACCTGCGCGGAATGAGGCGGGGCTGGCGGAGTGCGTTGGGGGTGCGTAGAGTAGCGTGTTGGTGAGATTCGGGGTGCATCGGACGCCGGATGCCCATCCACCCGGCGTAAAAGACGCGTGCGTAATATTCACACTATATATATTCACACGCAAATGTGTGAAAACCGGACATTCCGTGCCGGATGGGTGGGAATACGGCGTCCGATGCAGCCAAAACCCCAGCAACACGCTATTCTATGCACCGCCAATGCACTCCGCCAGCACCGCCTCATTCTCTGTCGATTTCGAAAACGCCTTCACATTATCCACCGCTAATTGCAATTGCCACCGTGTAATGTTGTCACGATGTGCGCACACAACAACACTTACTACCGATTCCGACGCGGATGGAGGCGAGGCTTGCGGAGTGCGTTGGGGGTGCACAGACTAGCGTGCTGCAAATAATTGGGGTGCATCGGACGCCGGATGCCCATCCACCCGGCGTAAAAGACGCGTACGTAATATTCACACTAAATTAACACACGCAAATGTGTGAAAACCGGACATTCCGTGCCGGATTGATGGGAATACGGCGTCCGATGCAGCCAAAGCCCCAGCAACACGCTATTCTATGCACCGCCAATGCACTCCGCCAGCACCGCCTCATTCTCTGTCGATTTCGAAAACGCCTTCACATTATCCACCGCTAATAATTGCAATTGCCACCGTGTAATGTTGTCACGATGTGCGCACACAACAACACTTACTACCGGTTCCGACGCGGATGGAGGCGGGGCTTGCGGAGTGCATTGGCGGTGCGTAGAGTAGCGTGCTGCAAATACTTGGGGTGCATCGGACGCCGGATGCCCATCCACCCGGCGTAAAAGACGCGTAATATTCACACTATATTAACACACAAACGTGTGAAAACCGGACATTCCGTGCCGGATGGATGGGAATACGGCGTCTGATGCAGCCTAAACCCCAAGAACACGCTATTCTATGGACCGCCAATGCACTCCATCCGCAACCCCCGCCTCATTCCCAGTCCTACGTGCTTGTGCACACGCACGGAATGCTTGCACTGCTCCGAAACCACTGTCACATACCCCGCTCATTGGGTACCGATTGCGGCGCATGCATGGCTAGATATTTGTTTACATAAACCGGGGGGGGGGGGGGGGGGCACAGTGTCCCGCTACTCACCCTGCATTGGATTAGATAGGGCGACGATTGCAAACAAGACGAGAAGGCGCGAATGAACTGCTCCGAACCCACGCGATGTGCCCGGTGACCTCCATATCCAGCACGTCCACCGATGCAAGTAATAAGGACAGGACCCCCCCCCCCCCCCCCCCCCCGCCCCCCCCGCCCCACCCGCCAAAGTGGAGGAAGTGTAGGAGTACAACCGGAGCATGACGTGATCCATTGTCGCTTATTTACAAGCACGGGCGGTCTACGATCGTCTACGGCCGATATAATATTCACACTATATTAACATCGGTGCACACCGCCGCACACCGCCGCACAACGCTGCGCGCGCACATTCGTCGCGCACATATACGCGCGCCCTACCGCACATATTATCCCGGATTCACTCGGCGAAACCGCGTATTCATTACGCCGTGCTACTTCAACAATAAACATTGCGAAATTACACCGACACAATGCCGCACCGACTAGCTCTTGACAATACGTGCATATAAATAGTAGTGGCGCGCTGCTCCTCGCCTCCGATGTGTCGTTGACTGCTGCGGAAGGCGGTCGTCGACTGGGTGTTAGTTTCTCCACCTCGCCCCCCCCCCCCCTTCACCGCTCACAGCGCCATGGCAGACCTCGCCCCCCGGGCAAAAGTGGGCGGCGAGCCTTGTTGTCTCGCGTGTCCGCGCCGCCGGCATCGAGGAGGACGAGAAAGACATGAGGAAACGCGTGACAAGGTGGGCGCGCAACAAAACATTCCACCCTCCACATTAGCACGCACCCACTCGTGGCTAACTTGTGCCGCGTGCAGGTTCGTCCGGGAGCGCCGTAAGGCCCACCTCAACGCCAAGGCTTCCACAGTGCCAGCGGCGCAACTCGTGGTGGCCGAGGAGGCCGCATCCTCAGCCGCTTAAAGGCGAAACGATTGTGGCTTGTTGTGGGCGTCTGGGCACAGGGGGCGTCCCGACGCCAAGGTAAGGAAGCTCATGGCGGCGTCGTCGACGGCACAGCCTCCCGGGGTGGCGAGGACACTGACGGATGACAAGAAGCGGAAGAGGCCAGTGAAGAAGCGCCGAGGTAAGAAACTGACGGTCGCGGAGTCGGAGGCGGAGTCGGAGGCGCAGGCGGAGGCGGAGGCGGAGGCGGAGGCGGAGGCGGAGGCAGCGAGATCGTCGAAGCGGAGGCCCCCCCCGGCACGCAAGAACAAGAACAAGCAGTACCCCCCGCCCCCTTACCCCCCTCCCCTCACTCCCCCGGCGGGAGCGGCGGGCGGCGGGGGATGGGGGGGGGGAGGGGGGGCGGCGGGGGGACCACGCCCGCCCGCCTCCCCCCCCCCCCCCCCCCCCCCCCCCCCAGGGCCACATTCCCCGATGGCAGCTGTCGCGAATATAGTAATTCAAACATTCTTCGGCAAACCGCTTCCTGCCCCCGCCCTCCCCCTCGCGAATATTTATGTAACGTGAGCACTCTTTGGCAAAACATGGCAGCCAAACCGCCCATCTGACGACCTTTGATCGGACGGCGGGCAGGCTCGTTCAGCAGTACTAGCTATAATGTACACAAAACTCCCCAGTGTTACCAAATACGTACGGCTGCGATTTGCGCTCCCATGTACTAATAGTCGTAGTTATCCACAGGACGACTCGTCATCGCGCCCGGGTTCGTACTAGATACCCGGTACCGGCTTAATAAATATATTGCGTACTACCCGGTACTACACGGACAACCTTGTACCTTATACGTCAGTGCCATGTAACACCTCACCGCCCTAGTACGACTACCAGAATGATTACAAAAAGGATTTATCGCCCGCCGGCAATAACACCGGATGTACTCGCACGTAACTGGATGGACGTGCCGCCACCAGCAGCAGCCTTCACGGATAAATAATAGTCGCTAGTAGTAGTGCTTCGTCACCCGTATGTCACATCTGAATCTCACAGTGAACTCCTTCACTGCGGCTTGCCTTGTGAGAAAGGTTGCATCGCCAACCTTCCTCCAGTCGAATCTCACACGTTTTTCCGCCCTTTGACAAGAAGTGTTATGTACTCTACACTGCTGTACTTTGTACTGCGGGAGCCGACGAAGGAGCGAAGAACTGGCGACTGAGGCGGACGAGAACGAGTACAAGCCAAGCGAAGTACGAGTATGAGCATTGCGAGTGCGAGTACAAGTGAAGGCGAAGTACTGGTACGAGGACGACGAGGCGACAGTACGAGCGACTGCAAGGCGACTAGTAGTGCAGGACAGTATTACGAGTACCCACATGGGGTGCGAGTAACCTGTATGTACCTGCGTACCAGCAGCGGCGATTGTCGTACGCTATGGTGTCACCTGTTAGAGGATGATGATACCAAGCGTTAGATGGAGCGCTGCCTTAGGAGTGTCTTAGCAGTAGGTACTAGAACCTACTGGAACCATCCAGAACGCTATAGCATTTGCTATAGCAATAGTAGTGAAATATTATATCACTGTGCTGCGGACAGACGAAGGTGCTAGGAACCGTGTCTGTACTTAGTAGTATATGACTAAAATAGCGACGGGCCGCGGGTTAGGACCGCACACGTCGATTTTAGAATTAGTCTAGTAGTTACACGCAGCACAGGTGGCGGAAATTGGATCGGTACACAGCGCACGGAATGACGGAAACCAGCGACTATAAATAGGCCGGCAAAACCACCGCCGGGCCAGTCACCCAGGTTACCGGCATTCCGGTACTGTAAGAATCCCTTTTCCCAAATCTCTGCTCATTATTCCTGGCCGTGTGGAATAACGATCCAGCAATGGGCCCTTGACTCAGCTCCTGCTTTAGGACTATCTATGGCTAGACGACTATTCGGCCTAAGTCCTAAGGGGGCTGTAACACTTGGTTTCGGAGCTCCGAAACCAAGTGTTACAGCCCCCTAAGGACTTAGGCCGAATAGTCGTCTAGCCATAGATAGTCCTAAAGCAGGAGCTGTGTCGAGGGCCCATTGGATCGTTATTCCACACGGCCAGGAATAATGAGCAGAGATTTGGGAAAAGGGATTCTTACAGTACCGGAATGCCGGTAACCTGGGTGACTGGCCCGGCGGTGGTTTTGCCGGCCTATTTATAGTCGCTGGTTTCCGTCATTCCGTGCGCTGCGTATTGATTCCAATTCCCGCCACTTGTGCTGCGTGTAACTACTAGGCTAATACTAAAATCGACGTGTGCGGTCCTAATCCGCGGCCCGTCGCTATTTTAGTAACACACAACTAACTACAGACAGGTTCCTAGCACCTTCGTCTGTCCGCAGCACAGTGATATAATATTTCACTACTATTGCTATAGCAAATGCTATAGCGTTCTAGATGGTTCCAGTAGGTTCTAGTACCTACTGCTAAGACACTCCTAAGGCAGCGCTCCATCTAACGCTTGGTATCATCATCCTCTAACAGGTGACACCATAGCGTACGACAATCGCCGCTGCTGGTACGCAGGTACATACAGGTTACTCGCACCCCATGTGGGTACTCGTAATACTGTCCTGCACTACTAGTCGCCTTGCAGTCGCTCGTACTGTCGCCTCGTCGTCCTCGTACCAGTACTTCGCCTTCACTTGTACTCGCACTCGCAATGCTCATACTCGTACTTCGCTTGGCTTGTACTCGTTCTCGTCCGCCTCAGTCGCCAGTTCTTCGCTCCTTCGTCGGCTCCCGCAGTACAAAGTACAGCAGTGTAGAGTACATAACACTCTCACCCTGTTAATGAACAGCGGCCGCGCTGTTCGCCAGTACGTTCAGCAGAACTCGGTCGTCGTTGTAGAGTCGCGTAGCCAGAATATGTACAGATATGTACAGTGGTGACACTCGTCATGGAGGCAGTCCCTTTGGAAAAAAAAATCCTCATAGTCGAGCATCATCTGGTGGTGTCGCAAGTCGCAGCAAAACGCCACCAATGGCACCGATAGGTGTCGGTCGGTGGGTAGCCACAGAAATGCAGCATTCTTCGAGCTCAGCCTCGTCGCGTCGTACTGTCGCAAGTCCCTTTTGACTCGTCCGTGTGCGCCATCGCCCCCATGTTGCCATCGGAACGCACACTCGCGTAGTCGTGGTCAAAGATCTCATACCAAAGGCTCTTGCGTCGCAGTTCGCCGAGTTAGCAGGCTCGCATCTTGGCATCTCAGCGGTGTCGACATTGGCACGCAGCGCGTCGGTATATTCATCGCGAAGCAGAAAGTCAATGGTGTGTCGTCGCTGCTCGCGATACCGTAGGTGGGACACTTGTCGCTACCTGTAGCAGCTCTCGTGCTCGCAGTCGCCCGTCGCTGAACCGTAGTCTCATGTAGTCCACGGATTTTTCTACTCTCGATTTCGGTCAAAGCTCGTAGCAGGGCTGGTAGAGGGAATCATCGGCCAGTACCTTATACAGTACTTCCGCAAGTAGATAACCGTCCCATACCGGATATCTCCTCGCCATTTGTAGTCGTAGTCAGCTTCTCATCGCAGCAGTACAATACCTCCGTCCCATACCGGTGATACTGTATTTGGTTCTGATGCATTGAGTCGTAGACATACTTGTGCAAATATCCTCCTGTTTTTCCTGTATTTTGCACTCTTGGCCTCCACAGTAGTAGATTCGTAGTCGCTGCTTCGGTGTCTCCTACTGTGGTACGACGGGCTTCGTTCGGTACCGTACAGCATACAGCATGTACAGGTAGGTAACGCGCCGAGTCTCTGTCGCCTCTCCGCAGCTCCCATCGCGCCATCTTCGCGTTGGCCGTCGTCGAGTCTTCTGTCTTGGCAGCAGGCAGCAGGGTCTCCTCCGCCATACCGCATCATGTCGAGAGAAATGCGCGCGTCCGGACATTGAACCGTGGTCACCCAGGATTTTCACCTGACGGCTCATGTCATTATCTCGCAGCGCTCTCCTCGAATCTGATTCTGCAGCTGTTTTGTACTCGAGTACGAAATTAATCGTACCAGCACCTCATGGTTGTACCGGTAACCACAGCTGTTCTGTCTTCTTCGTCTTCTGAGTTCGATTTTCATGTGGCAGGTTCATTCTTCAGCGCAGAAAAAAATCTGCGGTTCTTCTCGTTCGCTATACCAACTCGTTACCAGTAGTCGCTACTGTGCCGATAACGGCTGATACAGGTCGGTTCTGGTTGATGTCGCGCCATCGCCAACTCGCGTCGTCGGAACTGTAGCTGGGGTCGCGAGTCGCACGTTGCTCCGCCCTCATGGCTTCGCAGCTTGCAGCGTCATCGTTACACATCTCAGATCGAACGTTCGGCTGCTCCTTGGTACTCGCGATCTTCGTCCCTTCGCTAGTTCATAATTTCGCTCGCTCGTTGTCGCATCCTCCTCATCGTCGCTACATCGTTCTCGCCACGTCGAACTTGACTCCATCTATCAAAGCCGGTGCGCATCCTCGGTGGGCGTCCCCGCCATAGGATCCTTGACATTTGAAGTCTTCTTCTGTCCCTATCTCGCCTCTCGCTCTCGTCGCTATGCCGCTTCTCTTGTGGAATCCGGAACCATGTGCTCCGGTCACCGCTCCGAAACCAGGTGTTACAGCCCCCTAAGGACTTAGGCCGAATAGTCGTCTAGCCATAGATAGTCCTAAAGCAGGAGCTGTGTCGAGGGCCCATTGGATCGTTATTCCACACGGCCAGGAATAATGAGCAGAGATTTGGGAAAAGGGATTCTTACAGTACCGGAATGCCGGTAACCTGGGTGACTGGCCCGGCGGTGGTTTTGCCGGCCTATTTATAGTCGCTGGTTTCCGTCATTCCGTGCGCTGCGTATTGATTCCAATTCCCGCCACTTGTGCTGTGTGTAACTACTAGGCTAATACTAAAATCGACGTGTGCGGTCCTAATCCGCGGCCCGTCGCTATTTTAGTAACACACAACTAACTACAGACAGGTTCCTAGCACCTTCGTCTGTCCGCAGCACAGTGATATAATATTTCACTACTATTGCTATAGCAAATGCTATAGCGTTCTGGATGGTTCCAGTAGGTTCTAGTACCTACTGCTAAGACACTCCTAAGGCAGCGCTCCATCTAACGCTTGGTATCATCATCCTCTAACAGGTGACACCATAGCGTACGACAATCGCCGCTGCTGGTACGCAGGTACATACAGGTTACTCGCACCCCATGTGGGTACTCGTAATACTGTCCTGCACTACTAGTCGCCTTGCAGTCGCTCGTACTGTCGCCTCGTCGTCCTCGTACCAGTACTTCGCCTTCACTTGTACTCGCACTCGCAATGCTCATACTCGTACTTCGCTTGGCTTGTACTCGTTCTCGTCCGCCTCAGTCGCCAGTTCTTCGCTCCTTCGTCGGCTCCCGCAGTACAAAGTACAGCAGTGTAGAGTACATAACAAGAAGCGCTCCCCCGCTCGCGGGAGCTTGGCGAGGGTGTTGGGCGCTTGCTTTGCTGGCTCCGCGGGCCGGTACCGGCCCGTTCCGGACCCGTACCGCATGGAGGCGCGGTGTACAACGGTCCACCTACCTCCGAAGGCAGACACGGAGAAGGGGCGAGCCCATGTAGCAACTGTCCAGCAACGGCATTCACACCCTCTTTGAAAAGCTTGTCTCTGTGATCCGGTTGAAGGGGCAAACTGTCTAGGAAGGAGATGCAAGGCTGAATTTGCTCTTGGGCCTGGCGAAAGGCTTCGCTGGCCTGCGGGGCAGAAGAACGGTCGGCCATGACGGCAACAAAAGTACGTCAAGGAGAGTGGAGTGCATTGCAGTGGTGTGGACTCGAGAGTGGGGCGAGGAGTGAAATCTCCAACAGGGTGAGTCACCACGGGGCGCAAAAGAGCGCCGCCACCTAGGTTGAGGCGGGTAGTACTTTACGCTGCAGAGGGCGCGAAGAGGACACGGCGAATTGACGTTGTTAGTACTCTCGTATAGTTATAGATTGCACCTGAAATGCACCCAAAAAGTGGGTACATATCCCAGCCTAAGCGATCACGCGGAGGGCACATTTTCGGGTCCGTAAATGTGCCCATTTTGACTCGATATTGCCCCCTGTACCCGCTGCTACGGGGGGCGCGCGCGACGCCGCGGCCGTGTTCATCGACCCTCGGGATTGGGAAGACCTCTTGCCCCGGGCGTACCAACACTGCCCCCCCCCCCCCCCCCCCCCCCCCGTCGGGCGCCACACGCCCGAGCCTCTGGCGGCCCCGTAACGACGAGGCCGACCGCTATCTCACTGAGGCCAACAAGACTGCGTCGCGCGACGAGTACCGCCACCTGCTGTGCTCTGGCGTCTACCGCGCCGCCGCTAACGCGGCGGCTAAGACAGCTCTGGCTACGCTTCGCGCGCCCGATACCCCCACCCAGGACCGCGTCGACGCCCTCGACCTACTCGACGCCGCGCATCGCACGCTTGAAGCAGTGGGCGACGCGGATGAGGCCAGGCTCACCTACCTTCCACGCTTCAAGGCCAAGAAGGCCCTCACCCCCGAGGAGCAGGTCGCCGAGCGACTCATCTACTCCCGAGTCTTCGGCACCGCCGAGCATGAACGCTCCGCCAACGTCGTCGACGGCCTCATGGCAGCGAGGACAAGCGCCTCGAGGTCGGGCTCGCGGCTGCGGCCAAGGCACAGGCATCAGCGACCTTCAAGAGGCAAGCAGCGGAGCGCGACACCGACCGCGACAAGGCGCGGAAGAAAAAGGACAAGGCGGCGCGCGAGAGGCGGGAACAGCAACGCCGCGAGGCGGACGCCAAGAACCGCGACAAGAACGTCGACAGAACCGGCGAAAAGACACGCGACTGACGGTGTGGCGCGCCGCGCCGACAGCTGTAGCCCCGACTCCGACTATATGCGTCACCGCGTAAGGCGGAGTTGGCGGCACTGGCGAGACATCGGCGCGAGCGCGCAAGTGACGAGCTGGATCCGGGATGGCGTACGCGTGCCTTTCCGCTACAACCGGCCACCCCCAAGGTTCAACCAAGGCGTCTCGCTCAACGACGCAACCCCTGCCCAACTCAAGTTCCTCACCGCCGAACTAAGACGCTTTACGGCGCCCGGCGCGTGGGAGAAGTCGTCGTGCGCATGGTTGGTGTCCCGGGCGTTTTTCGTTCCGAAGCCCGGCGACAACCAGTGGCGTTTCATCATCGACCCCCGCGTGCTCAGCACCTTATGCGCGCGCAAGCGACTACGGATGGAGACACTCATGGGCGTCCGACACCATGCCGCGAAAGGGGACTACAAGTTTTCGTTCGACCTGCAAGACGGCTTCTATGCCCCGGGCATCGCGCCCTCCGACCGCGACTACTTCACGGTCAACATCCGCGGGACCCTCTACCGGTTGTGGCCTTCCCACGGGCTGGTCGCTCAGCCCTTACTATTTCACGACGTTCACGATGACGTTCGTCAAGCACCTACGCTCTCCGACTACCCCCGCTGCGCCTGGCAATGTCCCGCGGTCGCGCCGCTGGCTGCGCCGCGGGCGGTGGATGGGGGCGCGCATCTTACCATACGTCGACGATTTCTTGATGTTCGCCTCGTCGGAGCCGGAGGCGCTGGAGCTCCGCCAGCGCGTCGCCGACTTGCTGGACAGCCTGGGCTTGCTGCGCAACCCCTCCAAAGGGCTGTGGGAGCCGGTCCAGTACGGCCAGCACCTGGGGGTGGACATCGACACAGCCATGGGAAATTTTTATGCCCCGGTGGACAAACTGCAGCGGCTCGCGCGCCAAGCCAAGCAATTGCTGCAGCGCGCGGCCCGCAACGCCCTTTGGCTACCCGTGCGGGAGCTGCAGTCGCTCGCTGCGCGGGCTCAATACCTTTCCTTGGCAATCCCGGCCGCGCGCTTATACCTGCGGGAGCTCCACGACGTGGTGGGCTCCAAGTGGGGCGGCCGAGTGCGCATGACACACCAGCTGCGGCGCGACCTGCAGTGGTGGACCGCCGTGCCGACTCAGGCCAACGGCCGCCCTATCCACCACCTTGTGGAGACGGCCTACATGCACTGCGACAGCTCCGGCTACGGTTGGGGTGCAGTGCTGAATGGCAGGCTGGAGGCGCGGGGGTTCTGGGGGGCAGCCGACGAGCGCCATCACATCACTTGGAAAGAACTGAAGGCCGTCCGGCTGGCAGTGGAGTCTTTCCTGCCGCACCTCGCGGTCGCCGCGTGTTGCTGCACAAGGACAACCATGCGGTGTGCAGCGTCCTTGCTGGCCTCACCTCCCGCTCTCCGGCGATGATGGCGGAACTACGCAAGCTATGGTACCTGCTGGACAGCAACGGCGTACACATCAGAGCCCGCTACATCCGGTCCGCCGCGAACGTCCGGGCGGATCGACTGAGCCGACACATCGACAGCGACGACTGGCAACATGACCCCGTCATGTTTGCATAGCAGGAGGCAATGTGGGGTGCGCACTCAGTCGATCAATTCGCATCAGCCCTGAACGCGATGCTACCACGCTACAACGCTGCGTGGTTGGACCCCGGCTGCGAGGCGGTGGAGTCCTTGCACCTGTCCGATGCGGAGTGGCGTCTCGAGAACAACTACTGCAACCCCCCTTGGCCGCTTCTGCCGGACCTGGTGCAGAAACTGCGCCAGAGCGGCGCGGCCGCTACCGTCGTGGCCCCCCGCTGGGAGGGCAAGGTATGGCACCAGGCACTTACCGAGATGGCGGTGGCGGAGCGCGTGGTACTGCCCGGATCTTTTTTGGCCGGGGCGAAGGGCATGGCGCGATATGCCCGGAGCGCCGCGCTGGGCAGTGAGTGTCTTCCGTGTGCCATACCGTCATGGCTGCACCCTGCGCCGCGGATCAGTGAGCGCAACCTTGGCGCTGTTCCCGGTACGAGGTGCTACGCTTGTCGTTAGGCCCGCGCGCGCGCCACGCGTGCCGCAGGCAAAATATCTGTTGGACATCCAGACCAGCGGCACGAACCCGTGGGCAGCTACTATGCGTCCGTACATGCGTTCAGTACTAGGTAACGATCAACTCGGCGAAACGGCGCTTCATTTGTACGCATCGGCGTGGGCAGAGACTACCGCCAGTGCGTACGGCAGTGCCATCCGCCCATTCCTACAGTTCTGCGCTGAGCAGGGTGTGCCGCCCCTGGGTGGCACGGTGGCAACCGTCGCGCGCTACATCGCGTGGCATGGTTTGCGCGGGACTGTCAAGGCAGCCAGTCTGCAGCCTTACCTTTCCGCGATCAACGGTTTCTACCGCGACCACGGCGCGGAGCCGGTGGCGCAAGGCGACCTCATCAGCAAGGTGAGAAAGGGCCTTGCGGCATCGCAAGTTGAGCCTGACCCGCCTGGGGTCCGCACCGACGTGCCCGCCCGGTTGATCACACGGACGTTGCGGCTGGCGGAGACCATGCGTGAGGAGTTTGGACCCACATGGACCCGCGACCAGCTTCCTCGTATCCTCTAGTTCCGCGCCGCGATGGCAGTCGTTGCCATGTATAGTTTCTACGCGCGTGGCAAGGCCGGCATAGCCTGCCAGACGGGCGATTTGACGGTTATTGCAGATGGTACAATCCTACTGTACCATCGGGACCGAAAAGGCAGACGCGGGCAGCACCGTGACCGTAAGTTACAGTGCCAGATTCCGGCGCGCGCGCAGCCCCGGATTGCGGCCATGCTGCTCTATTTTGATGCCGCACGCGCAGTTTACTGCGGTCAGCGCGGACTGCCAGCAGCCCGGTGGGCAGTAACCCACGACGAGCCGGCGGCATCGTGGACATCGGCCACCGTTAGAGACTGGTTGCAGCTAGTGGCACATATGATGGAGGAGCACCCGCCTCCCGGGTTTGTGTGGACGTCACACTCTCTCCGCAGGGGCGCGGCCACTGCGGCAAACGCCATCGGCATGATGCTGCAAAAGATCAAGCACTTGGCGGTTGGGCGCAGTTGTCCAGCGTCGTGCTCGACTACATCAATCCCACGGCGCTACCGTGTGCGGCATCGTGGCAGCTCTTCGGCTGGCTTACCCCTTGGGGTGGGCCGCCATCGACAAGCTGCCCGCCCATGGGCGGCATGATGGCAAACGCGGCCCCACAATGGTTAAATGGTCATATTGGTAATATAGAGGTTTGATTACACCGGGCTATTATGTTACCGGTATTGGTAACGTTACGATTCTACAGTAGTTTGAATGCTAGCGACCAGTACATGTACTCGCGGTACGCGTACCGCTTGGACTTCCCGATGTCCAGCGGCGCTAGCGCCAGCATGCGACAACCCTGCTACATGACGCACCCGCACCACGAGGGGAGTCCACCTTCTGCCTTTGCGCTAGCTGACCAGCTAGCGCAACCCACCCACCCCGCTATGCTACCCTTTTCATTGCTTTGCGGACAGTACGCCCCGTGGGCCTACTCACACCCAAAATGTAAGAGATTCACATCTTTGGCAAACGCGGCCCCACAATGCTTAAATGTAGAGATGGGGTGGATTTGCACTACAGCAAAGCATTTTTTGATGGATATCACTGTGAGATTCAGATGTGACATACGGGTGACGAAGCACTACCGTACCGGTACCACTATTATCCGTGAAAGCTGCTGCTGGTGGCGGCATGTCCATCCAGTTACGTGCGAGTACATCCGGCGTTATTGCCGGCGGGCGATAAATCCTTTTTGTAATCATTGAGGTAGTCGTACATGACGTGTGATGTGCTACATGGCACTGAAGTAAAAGGTGCGAGGTTGTCCGTGTAGTACCGGGTAGTACCGGGTGGTACCGGGTAGTACGCGATTTACCCAAGGAGGCACGATTTGCCAAAGAATGTCAGCTCGCTTACATTGGAGGCTAAGACGAGAACCACAGGCTTGGCCTGGGTGTCTCCTAGCGCAGAAAGATGGCTGTGGGTGGGTGGGTGCGCGAGCCGGTTGAGGCGAGCGCAAAGCAGAGAGTGCCCGAGGGTGGATCCCTCAGGTCGTGGTGCTGGTGCGGGCCGGCAGGCCCCAGTCCGTGCGCCGACCGCGGGGATCGTGCGCAGTACAACATTGCTAAGTACTGTAAACCTCTAGATGACTACATCTGACCATTTACCCAAGGAGGCACGATTTGCCAGAGAAGAAAGCCAAAGGCTTGCACAAGTAGCGAAGTGTAGCGGCCGGACGGGGACGAGCTAGCAGCAGAAACGCAGCATAGCAGCTCGCTGCCGAGGCCGCGCCTTTGCGCAACCTGTGCGATGCCCACGTGACACTGGGGGGCGGCTGGGCGCCCGCCGCCAGGCGGGCGTCCCGCAGCCAGTCAGTGGGAGTGGCTGAAAAGGACCAAGCGGAGGAAGGCTCCAGCGGGGAGACGCTCCAAAACTTGGTCGGCAGGCCGGCGCCGGAGAGAGGTCGGCAAGAAGGTGGGGCTCGGCCGCCATCGACACCGTCCAGGGCGCTCCAGAGCCCGGGCGCGGGCGCCGTGCGCGGGACGGGCGGCCCAGGTGCTGTACACTGTACTGCAGTGACGGCTGTACCGCCAGGGATTGGCCGCAGGCCGTAGCATAACTGCGAAGATACAGGCACTTGTCGTACGCTGTCAGACCCCGCTGCTCCGCGAGGCCGCGGGCGGCGGTGTCGTCGGTCAGAATCCACAAGCGAGGCTCGTCGCCGTCGCGTGGGGGTGGCTCCAGACCGGAAGGGGGGACTTGACCGAAGTAGGCGAAGTCGACGTACTCGAGCTCGGTGTCGAGTGCGTCCAGCTCAGCAGGAAGGGGCTCTTGCGCTCCTTGCTCACCACCCTCGGGCGCAGGCGCGCCCGCGGGAATGGCTGGCTGGGTGCCTGTGGGAGGAGGCGGTTGCACGGGAGGAGCCAGTCGAGCGAGTAAGGCGGCCGTAGCTGCCTCGAACTGCTCGGCCAGCCGCTTCTCCAGGGCTATCGCTTGGGCCGTCAGGCGTTTTTCCAATTCGGTGTCGTCGTCGGTCAGAATCCACAAGCGAGGCTCGTCGCCGTCGCGTGGGGGTGGCTCCAGACCGGAAGGGGGGACTTGACCGAAGTAGGCGAAGTCGACGTACTCGAGCTCGGTGTCGAGTGCGTCCAGCTCAGCAGGAAGGGGCTCTTGCGCTCCTTGCTCACCACCCTCGGGCGCAGGCGCGCCCGCGGGAATGGCTGGCTGGGTGCCTTTGGGAGGAGGCGATAGCACGGGAGGGGCCAGTCGAGCGAGTAAGGCGGCCGTAGCCGCCTCGAACTGCTCGGCCAGCCGCTTCTCCAGGGCTTCCGCTTGGGCCGTCAGGCGTTTCTCCAATTCCGCGATGGATGCCGCAGTGGCGCCGCCCGGGGCGTCGTCGACTAGGGCGTTTTCCGGTACAGGACGAGGGGGCATCCTGCTGTCGCGGGGTGGGGAAGGTGTAGCGTCTCGGGAGGCTGAGGCTCGGGTCCGAGTCGGCATAGAGTAAGCTGACACTCTGCTCGACTGCTAGAGTCGAGACTGCTTGCGCGAGCCGGTTGAGGCGAGCGCAAAGCAGAGAGTGCCGGTGCCCGAGGGTGGATCCCTCAGGTCGTGGTGCTGGTGCGGGCCGGCAGGCCCCAGTCCGTGCGCCGACCGCGGGGATCGTGCGCAGTACAACATTGCTAAGTACTGTAAACCTCTAGATGACTACATCTGACCATATATTTATTAAGCCGGTACCGGGTATCTAGTACGAACCCGGGCGCGATGGCGAGTCGTCCTGTGGATAACTACGACTATTAGTACATGGGAGCGCAAATCTCAGCCGTACTATTCGGCCAAAGTGGGGAATTTTGTGTACATTATAGCTAGTACTGCTGAACGGGCCTGCCAGCCGTCCGATCAAAGGTCATCAGATGGGCGGTTTGGCTGCCATGTTTTGCCAAAGAGTGCTCACGTTACATAAATATTCGCGAGGGGTAGGGCGGGGGCAGGCAGCGGTTTGCCGAAGAATGTTTGAATTACAATATTCGCGACAGCTGCCGTCGGGGCATGTGGCCGGGGGGGGGGGGGGGGGGGGGGGGCGGGCGGGCGGGCGTGGTCTCCCCGCCCCCCCCCCCCCCCCCCGCCGCCCGCCGCTCCCGCCGGGGGAGTGAGGGGAGGGGGGTAAGGGGGCGGGGGCTAGCTACTGCTTGTTCTTGTTCTTGCGTGCCCGGGGGACCCTCCGCTTCGACGATCTCGCTGCCTCCGCCTCCGCCTCCGCCTCCGCCTCCGATTCCGCCTCCGACTCCGCGACCGTCAGTTTCTTACCTCGGCGCTTCTTCACTGGCCTCTTCCGCTTCTTGTCATCCGTCAGTGTCCTCACCACCCCGGGAGGCTGTGCCGTCGACGACGCCGCCATGAGCTTCCTTACCTTGGCGTCGGGACGCCCCCTGTGCCCAGACGCCCACAACAAGCCACAATCGTTTCGCCTTTAAGCGGCTGAGGATGCGGCCTCCTTGGCCACCACGAGTTGCGCCGCTGGCACTGTGGAAGCCTTGGCGTTGAGGTGGGCCATACGGCGCTCCCGGACGAACCTGCACGCGGCACAAGTTAGCCACGAGTGGGTGCGTGCTAATGTGGAGGGTGGAGTGTTTTGTTGCGCGCCCACCTTGTCACGCGTTTCCTCATGTCTTTCTCGTCCTCCTCGATGCCGGCGGCGCGGACACGCGAGACAACAAGGCTCGCCGCCGGGGGGCGAGGTCTGCCATGGCGCTGTGAGCGGTGAAGGGGCGGGGGGGGGGGGGGGGGGGGGGCGGCCGAGGTGGAGAAACTAACACCCAGTCGACGACCGCCGTCCGCAGCAGTCAACGACACATCGGAGGCGAGGAGCAGCGCGCCACTACTATTTATATGCACGTATTGTCAAGAGCTAGTCGGCATTGTGTCGGTGTAATTTCGCAATGTTTATTGTTGAAGTAGCTCGGCGTAATGAATACGCGGTTTCACCGAGTGAATCCGGGATAATATGTGCGGTAGGGCGCGCGTATATGTGCGCGACGAATGTGCGCGCGCAGCGTTGTGCGGCGGTGTGCGGCGGTGTGCGGCGGTAGGTGTGCACCGATGTTAATATAGTGTGAATATCATATCGGCCGTAGACGATCGGGTCTGGCAGCAGTGTCGTTTCGTGGAGCAGTATATGTGCCCGGCCTCATTTATACCGCCCCCTACCTGCGCTGCACGGTCCACCCCTACGAATTACTTAGCACAAACCGCCATTACTTAATAGGAACCTAGCACAGCCAGGCTTATATGCCCGCTTTGCCGATCAACTTCTACGCACTTTCCGTCCCTCAACCGCCGGACATGGGGGTTAAGCCGCCAGCCTCGGCAGTTGCTGAGCCAGACTTGGCATCCCGTACCGTGTCCATGGCTTCGCAGCTCTGCCGCCGGCACACGCCGAGTCCGGCGCTTGCTGCCGCGGGGTTGCGCACGCATGCACGCACGGTAATACGCCGCCGACGCCGCCACGCTTACTTCCACCACCTTCGACAGCCGCAGCTTCGCACGCCGTTCCGCCGACATACGAAACGCACGAATCCCCCCCCCCCCCTTCCAGGCGTCATGTATAATATGTTCGAGGCGACTATGCGGGGCGTGGCACACGCCGCGGCGTGGGTCGGCGGAGCGGCGGGCGGCGGGAGCCCTAATGGCCGGGCAGTATCCACACCCACACCGGCACCGCCGCTCACCTCCGACGCGGATGAACCACCTCCCAAAGGAAACATGCCGGTTGGTGGTAAGCGCAGCAGGCGTGGGGTGCCGCCGCCGGTACCTGTGCGACGGAGCTGTCGCGTCAGGAACCGCACCGCATGTGGAGCAACACATGGCGGTGCCGGCCCCACCTATGTCTAGGGCCACCTCCTCACAGCACCCCGCCACGACGGCGTCGGCCACCGCCGACGGCGCCGTTGCGGGGGGGGGGGACGCCCTGCCATGCGACGATGATGCGCCTGATGCGCCGCGTCAGGAGGCGGAGGAGGCCGTGGTTGAGGCGACTGATGGGGCTGAGTGAGTTGTCGAGGCGAGCGAGGCTGCGCTCGCGCCACCCGCCCCGCAGCCACCTGCGGGACATGCCGACTTGCTCGTCGCCATGTTGACCGGAGCACTACGAGCACTGGCGGGAGGCGGCCACATGCACTATCATGTGCGTGTTCTGGCCGGACACCCGTCATGCGTGTACTGCGGCCAACGGACGGAATAGGAATGTTGCTGCGACGGGACCCCGGCTTGGTGCGGCCCCAAGTACCCATGCATGGCGACCCATCAGCGGGCAGTCCCCTGCCCGGCCACGGCCGCGGTGAGGGCGGAGTTCCGCCATGTCAGGGACGTGTTCCACGACGCGACTCGCGCCGCCGTGTGTGAGGCTTCCGAGAAGGCACGCGCGGCTGGTAGGGTGCGTAGGGTGAGGCGGCGGACGGCCCGGGAGATGATGGAGAGCGAGACATGCCGTCAGTGAAGTCGGGCGCAATGATATTGGGTGGGGCACACGGACGTGTAACACTTGCACTTTGCGCGTATGGCTGGGTTACATCTAGGCGGCGTCACACTATGCAACCGGAAAGGCTGCGTTGCTACTGCAAACGATGCTACGCCTCACTCGGTAGCAACCGCTGCCCCGCCTATCCCACAGCCGCTGCCCCCCCCCCCCCCCCCCCTCGCGCACCGTCCTGCGACCTCGCGTGGATCCCCGCCACCAGCAGCTTGCACTTGCACTTTGCGCGTACTGCTGGGTTACATCCAGCCGCGTCACACTATGCAACCGGAAAAGCTGCGTTGCTACTGCAAACGATGCTACGCCTCACTCGGTAGCAACCGCTGCCCCGCCTATCCCACAGCCGCTGCCCCCCCCCCCCCCCCCCCCCCGCCCCCCTCGCGCACCGTGTTGCGACCTCGCGTGGATCCCCGCCTCCAGCAGCTTGCACTTGCACTTTGCGCGTACTGCTGGGTTACATCCAGGCGGCGTCACACTATGCAACCGGAAAGGCTGCGTTGCTAATGCAAACTATGCGACGCCTCACTCTGTAGCAACCGCTGCCGCGCCTATCCCACAGCCGCTGCCCCCCCCCCCCCCCCCCCCTCGCGCACAGTGTTGCGACCTCGCGTGGATCCCCGCCACCACCAGCTTGCACTTGCACTTTGCGCGTACTGCTGGGTTACATCCGGGCGGCGTCACACTATGCAACCGGAAAGGCTGCGTTGCTAATGCAAACGATGCGACGCCTCACTCTGTAGCAACCGCTGCCGCGCCTATCCCACAGCCGCTCCCCCCCCCCCCCCCCCCCCCCCCCCCCGCGGGATCCCCGCCATCAGCAGCTTGTACTTGCACTTTGCGCGTACTGTTGGGTTACATCCAGGCGGCGTCACACCGGAAAGGCTGCGTTGCTACTGCAAACGATGCTACGCCTCACTCGGTAGCAACCGCTGCCCCGCCCATCCCACTCGCGTTGGCGCCGCGCTGCCCCGGCCGCCGCGCCTTGGCGCCGCGCTGCCCCGGCCGCCGCGCCTTGGCGCCGCGCTGCCCCGGCCGCCGCGCCTTGGCGCCGCGCTGGGTATCGAGTCCTCCCCTCCCTAGTGAGCGCGTCCACCTGCGCCTTGCGCTCGGGGCCGTCCTCCTCCGTCACCACATTCTGCAACCCCCACCGCGTGACGAACCACGCAGCTCCTTGCATGCGCTTGTACATGTCCCCAAGCACCGCCTGGGGACGCGAAGCTCCTTCTCGGTCATGATCGCCTTCACCCGGGCCTCCTCGAGCAGCGGACCGGCGTTAAGAATGGAAAACGTTTCCATGTGGTGCAAGCAGTCCTCCATGACCCAGCCGGACTGCACCGTCACCTTGCCTGACCCTGCAGTCATGGAGGGGAATGCCGTCACGCCCACGCCCACGCCCACGCCCGGGGGGGGGGGGGGGGGGGGGGTTACCTTTCGATTCTTGGACACTGCAAACGAAGGGCGCAACCCGCGTTCAAAGTTGTTGGGTATCGGGACTAAAGCCTGGCGCCGGTCTTCCTGCTTCATAGCTCGGAATCCAATGTGGCACTGCACGGTGACAAATTTCCTCCAGAAGTCCCTTCCCAAGCCAAAAAAAAACAGGTGGAACGGCGCGAGGGGGAAGAGGTTGACCATGCTGACATAGCCCAGGACCACATGCACATGGCACACGCCACGGCAACCAGTGTTCTGCTTGGCCTCCGCCAGCCGGGTTGTGTTGAACGCACGCCGGGCAAGGTGCGTGATTCACTGGACAAGTCATCGCCTTCATGGACGGTTACCAAGCGAGCCTCCCCGTCCGCATCCACAGGGGGGTGCTCCTAGGCAGCCGCCATAGCCTCCACAACCTGCCACGCCGACCGGGCGGGTGCGTGTGATTCCATACAACCGCAGTTGAGTGGTGCCACCAGCACGCAGGCCGGGCCCACTCACCTCTGAACGCAGAAGGCCCACAATGTCCCCGTCCTCGAAAACAGCGCGCCACTGGGTCGCCCCGCCGTAGTCCTCCAACACCCACTCGGTAACGACGCCGGTTATCACGCCGTAGTGCCATACTCCCCGGAACTTCTTGGCGATGACCTTCATGTAGAAGTCGCCGGGATCGCCTTTCCATATCACGCCCTCATCGCGGGTTCCACGCCCGCCGGCGGCCACGCAGGCGCGTCGATGTCCATACCGTCTTCGCCAACGGGGTCCTCCCCCACGCCCATCACATCGTCCACCTTCGAGCCGCCGTCGTCCGAGACCGGCGCCGGCGGGCCGTTTCCGACGGCTGCAGCTAATCCTGCTGTCGCCCCTGTTGTTGTTGCTGGTGCTGCTGCCGCCCATGCTGCTGCTGCTTGTGATAAGGCGGCCTTGCGGCGCAACTTAGCCGCACGCTTCAACGAGTGGCTACAGTTCGGGAAATTTAGGAAGTGCCGCTCTCGCGCCATCTTATCACATGTGCCCGTCACGTTGCCCCGGCAGTGCTTGCATGAGTACACGCCATCCTTCGACACACTCGATATCCATCCCTCTCCCGGCATGCCTGCTGCCGCGCGCGGGGGGCGGGGGGGGGGGGGGGTTGAGAGTTGGGGTGGATGTAACCCACCACCGGCAGGCAACACAGATGCGAGTGCGCGGCTGTCCGCGCTTGATTCAACGGTGAGCGGCGGTGACCGTGAGGCGACCCCGTACTTCATGCGCGTGCTGGGGCGTTACACAATCATCAGCAGTTAGGGCGGCTGCATTAAAACGCGCACCTACGAACACCACCTACCGCCTACCACCTACCGTACCACCTACATCCGCCCACACCTCCGCCCGTCGTGCCGCACATCGCCGCACACCGCGGGGTCAGCGGTCAGCGATGTGCGGTCAGCGATGTGCGGCGATGTGCAATGAGTGCGTACATCCGCCTGTACTTAGCCCGGGTGCTCCGCGTCGGCGGGCGACACGCGAGCCCGCGTGCGCATATCAATTTGATGAAATTATGGAAACGAGAAATTCATATAGTACTTTACAGGTCGCGCGCGATAGTCGTCGCTACTGGTTATGAAATCCACGTCCCTCGTCCGTCCCGTATCGTCCCCGTATGTCGTCGTTCGTCACCAGTAGGGCACATTTACGTCACATCTGAATCTCACAGTGTATATATCTGGCGTTATGTTCGTAATAGTGGGAATGGGACAAGATTAGAGCGTAAACGGTACAAGAATCCCTTTTCCCAAATCTCTGCTCATTATTCCTGGCCGTGTGGAATAACGATCAAGCAATGGGCCCTACGACTCTGCTCCTGCATTAGGACTATCTATGGCTAGACGACTATTCGGCCTAAGTCCTAATGTGGCTGTAACACTTGGTTTCGGAGATGTTGCATAACCTTCGTCTCTCCGCAGCACATTAGTGGTAATATTCTATCGCTATGCACACACGAGAAGGTACTCGCATATGCTATAGCGTTCTAGATGGTTCTAGTAGGTTCTAGTACCTACTACTAATAGTCCACTAAGGCAGCGCTCCATCTAACGCTTGGTATCATCATCCTCTAGCAGGTGACACCATAGCGTACGACAATCGCGCTCTTGCTGGTACACATGCGTGAGTACAGGTTACTCGCACCCCATGTGGGTACTCGTAATACTGTCATGCACTACTAGTCGCCTGGTAGTCGCTCGTACTGACGCCTCGTCGTCCTCGTACCAGTACTTCGCCTTCAATTGTACTGGCACTCGCAATGCTCATACTCGTACTTCGCTTGGCTTGTACTCGTTCTCGTCCGCCTCAGTCGCCAGTTCTTCGCTCCTTCGTCGGCTCCCGCAGTACAAAGTACAGCAGTGTAGAGTACATAACACGCAAGGAGAAAAATCGGCCGCCGCTCTCTTGAGGGCCCGAATCAAGAGCGGCCAAGTCCTTTCAGATGCTCAAATGTTGACAGCGCGAAGGTTGATGGATTACGAAAAGCTTATGCAACCTTACTACCAATCAGGTCCTTACCTCTCCAATACGACTTGCGTGTGTTTCATGTGTTGTCTAATTATACTGTAATTATGTATTTTGACAGGTTCGAAAGGACGCCAAGAGGAGCCACCAGCGCGAAAGGCGCCGAAGGAATCCCAAGGAAAAGAAAAGATTTCCGAGACGACTGTGACTCCAGGTACTTGTGAGTGAAATTATCAAGCCTTCCTAGCAAGAATCCCGGAAGTTTGTGAGTTATGGTGACGACCCAACAAGACGTCAGGTGGCAAAGGCAAAGACAACTGCGTCGGAACCTTCCAGTAAATCGGGATCCCCTGGTAAGAAAATATCGATTGGCTTTGATGCAACATGTCATTGCTTTTCAGTAGTTGATCTTGATGCCCATACAGCAGGTGTGCTGATTACTCTCTACTCATTCTTTTCAGGTTCCCCGACTCAAGGCTCTTCTCTGGCCAAGGGGACGCTTCAAGTACCAATAAAACAGAACCAATGATCGAGAACGAGCCGGAGCCAGAGCCGGAGCATGAACCTGAGCCCGAGCCCGAGCCCGAGCCCGAGAATGTGCCCGAGCCTGAACCGGAGCCGGAGCAAGAGCCCGAGCCGGAGCCGGAGCAAGAGCCCAAGCCCGAGCCTGAGCCGAAAACGGATCCCAAGTCTGAGCCTAAGCCCGAGATGAAGCCAAAGCCCGAAACAACTGCTGAACTCGAAGCTCCCGCCGAAGTGTCCGATACCAAGACTCCTGATGAGTCGACTACCGGGCAAGCGGCTGGTTCTGGAGCCTCTGGTTCCATAGCGGTGACTGCTGAGAAGGCCCAAAGATGAGTGCCAGCACTCCTCAGTGCCGGTACGGATGAGGACCTCTTCGGCACGGAAGAGGAAGAAAGGCAACGGGTTTTAAACCTCGACGTCAACACGCCTGCACCCGTCAAAAAGGCAAAGCTCATGAAGTATGTCACTTATGTCGACTTCAACGGCATCGGTGTTGAGCGGACAGACGATGACACCTATATCGACTTCAGTGAGAGGAGATGGACCATACACTGGTTTTAAAATCCTGGCGGTCGAGTGGAGATCTATCTCTACACGGAATTGCACTCGTCTAGCCCCTTGACCGGCAGAGACTTCTTCGCTGATCCGAAAGCGCGATTTCTCGCATGCGTTGGAAAAATCTTGGATGCCAGGATTGGAGAACACGAGCAGTATGAAGTAGGTAAAAATGATTTGCTGCTTTTGAATTACACGGCGTTGCAAGTTTTAATCTTCCCTTGTGTGCCCGCGTAGATCCATCAGGAACCTCATCGCTTGGTGTGGTGTGTGTGTCATCAACACTCTTCGGATGGCTTTGCTTTCTGGATTGCCCTTGCACCCTATGATGGCGGCATGCACAAGGTGTCGTTCAATAAGTGGGTCCTTCTGAAATCGAAATTGAAATTGATTACAACTGCTAGTCTGCTGCGTCCACTTGCCCATACTGAGTTGTTCGTAGGACCTGATCTCTCTTACCATGGTAGGGAACACTAGGTGTAATTACAGCACCGGCCGTCCTCTTGTGTGTCCAAGCCCCTCCTTCTTTAAGCGGGCTGTAGTTGGGACAGCAGCGCCCCCATGCTGTCCCTACTTAAGTCAGGCCTATCCCATTCAGAGCTCAGCAGGTAAGCTTAGGCAGCCGTAGGTTCCCGCCTACAGCTACAATGGTGAGATGGGGGGAGGGGGCTGACCGGAATAGCTAAGTGTTGCTCAGTATTTATCCACCGCTGAGCCGGCTAGTAGAATTAGTGGGGGCTGCGATGCCCTCCTTCACGAGAGTGAGTATTTGTTGTGTATGGGGGGATGTGGGAATCTGCGGTGGGGTGTCCTGTGTGTTGGGCAGTGATGTCATAAGTGTGTGATATTTGGGTAGTTGCACCGTGCACAAGGGATTAGTAGTGGCCGGTGTTCTTGCACATCGCTTCCCGATACAACCCGTACAGTAGTTCGCGCTCCGAAAAAACCCCGGACACAGGTACAAATCACCGCCGCGCGCGCCTGCGCGCTCACCCCCTTGCCCGCCCGCCCGCCTACAGAGCCCGCACCAGCGCATCTACCCACCAACACGTCCGCACCTCCTTCTCCCACGCTAGCGTGAGACAAGGAGCCGTGACCCTCTCGGTAGGCTACCAACACCCATTCCTCGGAGATGCGGGATGCATGGTCGTGGGGTTTTGGTTGACCAAGGGCGTGTGAGAGTCCTGAGGATGTGGCACAGATGGAGTAGTGCCTCAGGAATGTCGTTAGGATGTGGCGTTAGATGGAGCGCTGCCTTAGGAGTGTCTTAGCAGTAGGTACTAGAACCTACTATAACCATCTAGAACGCTATAGCATTTCCTATAGCAATAGTAGATAAATATTACATCATTGTGCTGCGGACAGACGAAGGTGCTAGGAACCTGTTTGTAGTTAGTTATGTGTTACTAAATTAGCGACGGGCCGCGGGTTAGGACCGCACACGTCGATTTTAGTATAAGTCTAGTAGTTACACGCAGCACAACTGGCGGGAATTGGAATCTATACGCAGCGCACGGAATGACGGAAACCAACGACTATAAATAGGCCGGCAAAACCACCGCCGGGCCGACGAAATCGGTATGTCATCAGTGGGACGAAAATAGGTCATCATCAGCGGGACGAAATCGGCGTGTCATCAGCGGGACGAAATCGGTGTGTCATCAGTTGGACGAAAATAGGCCTGTCATCAGCGGGACGAAATTTGTTTGTCATCAGTGGGACGATAATAGGTCGGTCATCAGCGGGACGAAATCGGTTTGTCATCATTGGGACGAAAATCGGTGTGTCATCAGCGGGACGAAAGCGGTGTGTCATCAGCGGGACGAAAAAAGGTATGTCATCAGCGGGACGAAATCAGTATGTCATCAGTGGGACAAAAATAGGTCTCTCATCAGTGGGACGAAATCGGTATGTCATCAGTGGGACGAAAATAGGTCTG
>VCJN01003302.1:0-16435 GCA_006384855.1 Tetraselmis striata | reverse complement strand
TAAGCAGTCCGCAACTTATCTGCGAGTGGTCCGTTGAAAGAGCTAGGCTGCGCCGCGTGATGTGTGTACAAGCGCTGACAGGCACGCCATGCGGCTGGCCGCCCCTGCCGCCTGCGCAGGGGCGCTGCAACGTTGCTGGCGTTTGGGGGTCATCTAGAGCGCGGCGGCATGGATGACCCCGTGCCCAGCGGGACAGCGCCGCGGAGGCCAGGGCGGACAAAGTCGTCGGTGCAGGCGTGGGTGAAGGCGAGGGCGCGTCCCTTTTGGGTTTGCCGGCTCTGCCTGAAAGGAGTGCGCACCGCGGGTCTGGCGACGCGGCAGCTGCCGGCCAGGGGGGCGCGGTGCAACAGGCAGCCGCGGCAGCCGGCGCTCCCGATGCGGGTGCGGGCAGCGACGGTGAGGCGGGGCGCAGGCCACGGAGCTGTCAGGGAGGCGGCGCGGCTCGAGCGAGCACACCGTCAAGTTCCTGAGCGATGTGGACCAACGGGAGTCGATATGGACGCCGGAGCCCTCTGCGCCGCCGCGCCCCGAGGAGCCGAGCACCTCGGGCGGTACCTGCACCGTTCCCTCCTCAATCCTATATCCACGCGTAGCCTCAGTCCCCTAGCTCTCCTCCTTCACGTCTGCTGGATTTATCCTTATCAGGAGAATAGGCCCGATCGCATGCAACGATGAATTACTTTGCTCGTCTGGTCATTATTTATAATGGTCGTTGCCTTTCTCATTTGTGGAAGATGGGTCGCATGGATGGGTATTGAGGAAGAATTTGTACGGGCTTACTGCTATGAAGAGACGAAAATAAGGAACTGTAAAGACTCTGATAAGATGATCGAAAAGCCCAACAGAAGAGACTCGATGGCATTACCAGGACCAAGACGAGCGCATACTCCATCGTCTTCATTCTCACAAAACGAAAACTGCCGGCTGAAAAAGTGGGAAGGTAATGGGTGTGCGGCAGTCCATGAAGCCGCTGTCTTGCCACGGCCAGCTGACCGGCATGCGGCTCTGCGTGCCCGCGTGTCGCCCGGCAGAGGGGGCGGCGGGGCAGGCGGCCGTCCGCTGGCGCTCCGCCATCGACTCGGTGCGCTCGCAGTTGCGCAGCGGCGAGCGGGGCTCGCTCGGCGACCGCTTCAACATCTACCCCACCGCCAACGCCAACCAGGTTGCCCCCCGCCCCCTTCCTGCCATGCCACGCCATGGCGCCTCGTCCCACACCGGCGAGGCCTCACTGCGTTCAGAATATAATGCCTTCTCCTGCCACTATTCTGAGAGGCGTCGATGTTTAGGGACACGCCCGTACCATTTCCCTCTCCCCGCGCATCCCCCAAAGCCATGAATTGCTTCGCCTGATCGCGTCGTTCTGTCCGCGGTCTACATGGTCTGTGCTATTATGGAACAAACCAAACGGATGCACCGGGTCAATCACCGTGTCCATGGAATATTGTCCAGTGCAAAAAATGACACCGGCAATACGAGTCATAGTGGAACTACGGCATGTATTGATAGCCCGAGTCATGCGGATTGTAGACCCGTGAACATCCTGTGGTGGACCCGGGCCGGATACTCAATGGGTATGAGTGCCGTAATGTACAACATAGCACCCACCCGAGGCCAGCGGCGCACCCCCGCCGCCTCTCACGCTCTCCCCCCCCCCACCACTGACGCGCCTGATGCTCGGGTGCTATTTCGTGCGCAGGATCTCATGCCAGAGGAGGAGGCCTGGCCAGACAGTGTCATTCACCCGATGGATCCATGGTGAGGCCCGCTGAACCCCCCCCCCCCCCCCCCCCTCCCCCCGCCTCCCCCACTGTCTCCGCCCCCTCCCCCAGCGTACCTATAAAGATATATAGCGTGCAGCCAGGAAACACCAGCTTCAACGCGGTACCATGACCTTGGTCCCGGGGTAGCTGCATCTACTTTCACACAATGCCAGTCGCTGAAGCGCAGCCCCCGGACGGATCTTCACGCACCCTGTGCAGCGCTCTCTTGGTTTTCATGGCGCCGACACCGTGCTGCAAATATGCAGTGGCATGTGCTTATTACCGGTCAATGGATAGTTCTTCAGCAGTATCAATAGAATTATAATTATAACTCTTACAAGGAATTCTTCAGGCGGTACCTCACAGGCAATGCCCGCATGCCCGCGTCCTGTGTGAACTGACCGCTTCTTTGCGCGGCACTGACCGGCAGTGTGCCCATGGAGGCAACAGTTTCAACCTGCCCAAGACTTGAAACCCGCGACCTGTATTATGGATACACATGTTCGCAATATTAGGCGTCTGATTTATGACTTCAAGATACTGTTTAACATTGACATTCGTAATGGCGTCATCGATAGTACGGGTGCCGGCACGGTGATAAAAACCCTGCGAGGAGGATCCTGTCCTGCGTGCCAGAGGTCCAATGTAGACCAAACTGAATCGGAACCATAGGTGACGGAATAGCCACGGAATGTTCTTACCCATGGCATGCAAGCCCGATTTGAAGCTTGTTAAGGTTATTATCGGTGCGTCAAAGCAGTGTGAACACTCCTGAGGGACCATGTGCATGTGCGTCAACGAGGTGGTTGGCCGATTAGGCGGGCTCTACGCTTACCCCGTGGCCTGCGCAGCGCCGGCAAGCCTGCTGAGCACCGCCGCCGCCGATTGGCAGGTACTCCACGTGGTGGACGGTGACGGTGATTGCGTCCGCGATCACGGCGCTCACGGTGCCCGTGGACGTGGCGTTCTACCAGAGCCAGTCCGTGACGTACCGGTGAGTGACCCCACACCCTCCCTCCCCTCGGCGCCAAGCACCCCCTGCTGGCATACAGGGACGAGGCGCGCACGCTGACAGCGCGCTGCGGGGCTGCGGCAGGTTCACCGGCAACTTCCTGTTCATCTCATGGCTGGTGCTGGAGCTGGTGTTCCTGGTGGACATGATGGTCACCTTCCGGCTGGCGTACATGGACGGCCTGCAGATGGTCACCTCCAAGAGGCGCATCGGGCTGCACTACCTCAGGTCTCCTCCCGCGCCCCGCCTGTGCCACTCCTTTACCCCCCCCCCCCCCCCCCCCCTTCCCGGCCCATCTGACCACAACGCTGGCGCGTAGGGGCGCCTTCGTCATCGACCTGCTGGCCGTGATTCCTTACGAGGTTTGCTACACGATGTTTGACACTGGCGAGGCGACTAGGCAGGCGACCAACGGCGCGCTGCAGCCGGCCTCGATCGTCCGGACGGCGCTTCCGCTGCTGCGCATTGTGCGCGCCCCATCCCCCCACCCCATCCCTACCCTGCGCCCTTCGGGCCTGCTGCCACGAAGCCATATCCTGGCGGATGTGCCATTTAGTGAGTCGAGTCCGCTTCCCGTTGGGAAAATGTGGGGCTGTCGTGATGATGCGCATTGATGAAACCGCTGCGAGCATGCTCGCGGCAATGCCGCACTGACCTCTGCCGCACTGCCGCCCCAGCTGCGGACGTACCGCCTCTTCCAGCTGTTCACCTCAGAGCACTACAACACGGAGCTGCCCTTCACCCTGAGCACCCTCGTCCGCAACTACACGGTCGTCCTGCTGTGGACGCACTTTTCGGCGTGCGTCATGTTCTACATCGCCGTCGTGCAGGGCTTTGGCTCCGACGAGTGGGCCGCCGCCACGGTGCTGCCGGACGGGAGCTGCGCCTTCCCGGACGGCAGCCCGGCGGAGGTGGAAACCTGGCTGGGCGGGCCGTGCAGCGAGAGTGTCGGCGACTCGCAGTTCGAGAGGTGAATGGCGATGCGGCCAGCCTGTGCGACCGGCCCTGCCGCCACACCGCACACCTCACCGGATCGCCACTGGCGACGCTTAAACACATGCTGAACTCGCTGGGTCGTACCATGCTTGATGCCGGCAGGAATGACAGTCTACGTGCACGCCGGTATCACACATTATTACTGCGAGGAACACCGCCGCAGCGAATGCCCGTCCGCCCGCGCGGAAGTATAATGACACCTGGCTCTGGGATGCCGGGGGGGGGGGGGGGGGGGGGGTCAAGAGACGTGATGACACCCCCCCCCCCCCCCCCCCCCCCACAAGTCCGGGCCTCCCCGCCCTGAGCTTGAGTGCACGTGCCCTCGCGCTGGCACGGAGTGCCAGCAAGCCTCGGAGAGAGCTATAATAATAAGAAAGCGCCGGCCATTTGCCCACTTCGAACCAAAGCAATCGATGACAAACGCACCGTATCACGGGTCTTGAAAGAACGCGCCGCGACGCACCCCCTAATCTTCTCTTAGGGCCGGCTTCCTTTGGTTGTGCCGGGCGTCCGCTGCGGGAGTGTGTCATTATATCTGCCCTCGCCATGCATTCATGAAATCGCCAGCTTGCCCCCTTCCCCCCCCCCCCCCCCCCCCTCCTCCCATCCCCGCGGCCCTCGTTCCTGCGCCGTCTTCTCGTGTCCACCTCATTCCCAATGCTACTTTCTACTGCGAACAAGTTGTATAGCAGGAAAGCAAGGCGTAAATGCCCGCCGGCCCTACACTGATGAGCGCTGACCCTCGCCCCCTTCCTCCCCCACAAACCACCCCACCTTCTGCCACACAGGTACGCGGTCTCCATCTACTGGGCCATCATCACCATGACCACCGTCGGCTACGGCGACTACTCCCCGCTGGGATACGCGGAGATTGCGTGGACGGTTGTGTATGTCCTCATCAACATCGGCCTGAACGCATGTGAGCCCCCCCCGTCCCCCCGGAGGTCCGTTCGGTGTGGCCATGCACCCAACTGATTAGCCCCGCCGACCCAGCGATGCTGCCTGTGCCCCCGCTGCGTCCGTTGCTGCGGCGGCGGCCTGACGTTGCGCCCCGTGGTGTGCCGCAGACGTGCTGGGCGGCATCACGCTGATCGCGGTCAAGGACGACGCCAACATCGTGGCGTACCGAGACAAGTCGCGCACGCTGCGGGACTACATCAACATCCACGACATCCCCGCGGAGATCTCGACCAGCATCGAGTCGCACCTGCGGCTCCACTTTGCCAACGAAAAGGTGCACCGCACAACACAGCCCGCACCCCACCGCACGGCTGCCCCTTTCCCCCTTTTTCCCTCCCTCATTGCCATTGTGCACTGAGAGCACTGCCAACGTGATGCTGAATCGCTGCAATTGCGTGAGAGGACATTCACTTTAGCAGTCCCAACCACCTCAAAAGCCCTGAGACCTTTTCTATGGCCCAGTAAAAGCCAAGGGATACTTAGTTTCCTGAATGCTCTAAAGTAAACTACATTCGCCATATGTCAATCCTAAAATCGTACAAATTGATGGCATTGTCGACCTACCAATTTCTTTACAAACCCTGAATCCTAAACCTAACAGAGTCGAGCTGGGCCGAGGGAGAGTATACACATTTTGAAACATGGTGCTGCAGCTCGAGCGGCTACAGGGTGATTGTTGAGTGAGGCCTACTGTGAGTATGTAAACCCTAACAAGAGCCTCCTTTTGCCGCGAAATGGAGGGAACCCTCTTAGACCCCATTCTCACTGCTCGGGGCGCATGCGCTGTGCCGCCGCCCCCGCGGCTCTTGCAGGCCAGCGACACGGAGGTGCTGTCCATCTTCCCCGCCACGCTGCGCCGCAACATCCTGCGCTACATCTACAAGGGCCGCCTGCAGAGCTCGTACCTGTACCAGGGCTGCAGCATCAAGTTCCTGGACCTGCTGGTCGCGGCCGCCAGCTTTGACCTCTTCATGCCGCAGCTGGACCTCGTCAAGTACGGCAAGCTGGTGACGGAGCTGATGATGCTGATCGAGGGCGAGATGACGTGCCACGACATGGAGGGCGCGGCGCAGAGGGCCGACGACGACAGCGGTGGCGGTGGCGGTGGTGGCGGCGGCGGCGACGGAAGCGACGGCCCCCGGGCGGGCACCATGTACGCGGTGCGCGAGGGCGAGCTGATCGGGGAGGTGGCGTTCTTCACGGAGGAGCCCGCGCAGGAGACGCTCTCCACCATCACAGTGTGCCGCGTCATGGTCATCTCGCGCATGGCGTGGATCGGCATCCTTGAGCGCCACTCCTCCGGCGCGGAGGTCATGCTGGAGAACCTGAGCCGCGGCATGGCGGAGGCGCTGGGCGGCAGCGCGGACAGCAGCGCCCAGGCAGGGGGTGCCCACCCGGCCGTCCCGCTCCTCCACCCGGCCTTCGCACGCCCCGCCGCCACACACCCCTCCGGGCGCCACGGCCCTCAAGGCCCCCGATGAGCCCTCCGCCCAAGCCTGCGCCCGCCAATGTGGAAGCTACGGAGGCAAAGGGGTCGACGGCGGCCGGGCGCTGGTCGTCCGCCCACCGGAGCCTTGGCGGCGCCATGCCGCGCAAGGCATCGTTCCACGAGGCTCCGAGCTCGCCAGTCACGTCGGTGTGCCACCCCAACCCCTCGGTGCCCTCCAATTCTCCGCACAAATGCGCCAGGGTCAGTCACGGCTACGGCGGGGTGCCGGCGCGGTCATGACAACGCTGCCGACAAGAGCCTGCCCTGCCCGTCAAGAGGCCAAATGTCAGCGAAACTAAGGATTACAGTGGAACTATCGCAGATGTTCTTACAGGCTGCATGCAAGCCCAATATGAGGCGTACTTGAGCCTTGTATAATAGGGCTTACATGAGGGTTATGCCTGAGGCTTATATAAGCTATCGTATGAGGATTAAATCAGGGTTGTATAAGCCCTCATGTGAGGCTCAAATAACGGGCTTATTTGTATGATGCTTATGTTAGGGCTTATATGAGGCTTATATAATTTATAATGGGAGCCCCATGTCAGCTCATATAAGCTCATATAGGCTTATATAAGCCTCATATGACCCTTATACCGTAGAATTAAATATTGTCTGCACGTGCTTCTTCATTGTTTGCGTCGGAGCATTCGTGCTGTATCTTCCCCCATGCTTATTTCTCCATTTCCATACTTTTTTCCTCTGCGCCCGGGGGAGGGGGGGGGGGGGGGGGGGGGGGGTGGGGGGTCGAAAACGTTCCATACCTGCAGACCGTTTGTGTTTGTGCGGTGTAAGGGCTTAGTTTGAGGCTACTTGTATCAGCCCTTATATGAGGCGCATGCAAGGGCTTGTTACCTTTGAAGCTTATGATCAGGGCTTTTATGATAAGGGGTACCGGGGTGCGCCGGTACCCACACTGCCGGCTTCCGGTTGTTTGTTAGGATTGATTTCGTCTCAAGGTGAAACGCGAGGCCAAAGTCCAACCCCAAATCTCTTCGCCTCAGCCCCGAGACGAGAGCAGGGCGCAGCGGGGCATTGCGCGGCGGGGCGCTGACCGCGACGACCCGCCGCGGTGCGCAGGCGCCGTCCGTCTTCGGAATCTACAACCAGGACCAGGCGGAGCGGACGGGCGAGATGCTGGGGCTGTACGTGCAGCGGCAGAAGGACGCCATCACCGCGCAGCTGCACACCGCGGCGGCGGAGGGCGACCTCAAAAGCATCCGGAACCTGCTGGGCCAGGTGCGCCGCGCCGCCAAGTGGGGGAAGCGCGCGTCGAGGAAGGGGGGAGGCTGGGGGCTGACGGCGCTGACGCTGCGGTGGCGCGGCTGCTGCAGGGCCTCGCCATCGACCGGGAGGACTACACCGGCCGAACCGCGGTCTTCTTCGCGATCGCCCAGGAGCGCACGGTGGCGCTGCAGACTCTCCTGCGGGCTGGCGCCAAGGTCCCCCCCCCCCCCCCCCTCGGCGCCGTCTCTACCTCACCCCCAACATCCATGCCCCAGGGGAACCGGCTGACTTCTGGGCTCGAGGGCACAAGAGGGCGACACCGTGCGGCTCGGTTTATCACGGCCGGACGGTGCGAGTGGTGCATGTTGGGCAGTGAGCCTCGGGAATGCCGGCGAGGTGCTCTCTATGGAAGTGATAAGCGGTACGTAAGTAGCCCAATCAAATGCAACGGTCTCGGCACACGGGTACGGGCACGCAGGAAAAACACACCTCAAAACGGTTTGGGAAACGCGACCGAGAGTACTCCGGATCCGGATGGAACAAAAAAGGCATTTTCCCTGCCCCCGGGGGGCAGGATTGGCGCCAGTGAAATAGGCTTTGCGGCGTCTCTACGAGGGCCTTTCAGCGACGAATCGTTTGGGCAGCGATCCGGTTAGGGAGAGCCCCGGGTAGGCGACACTCTGTGACAGTCGTCAAGCAAAGTGCCCAAGCATTCCGCGGGCTAATTGGAGGCCGGTGACGGGATTTCGTTCCCGACTCTTTAAATTAATTCAATTTTAAAGTAAATCAATTTAAATTGAAATTTGTTACTACCACTGAATTAGTCAAGCTTTTTCCCTTGACAAGGTGTCTTTACCCAGCATCAGTCGGGTTTGTCTCATGGTCACTACAAACACCGCAACCTCCCCCAGGCGCACTCTGTGTTGCCCAACGCGCATGCGGGCGTGTAGTGTGTCCCTGACCCTATCCCCAACCCCCCATGCCGTTTACCCGGATCTCCTAGGTCAACCTGACCGCGCGGGGCTACGGGACGCCGCTCTTCTTTGCGTGCCGCAGCGCCGCCAGCGACGAGGTCCTGGACATGCTGCTGGCCTTCCACGCGCCGCTGGGGCTGACCGAGGCGGAGCGGGCCTCGGAGCTGTGCCGGGCGGTGCTGGACGGCGACATCCGGATGCTGCGGCGGCTCATGCGCTGCGGGGTCGACCCCGCCGCCAAGGGCTACGACTCGCGCACGGCGCTGCACGTGGCCGCGGGCGGGGGCTTCCCTGCCGCGGTGGCCGCGCTGCTCGAGGGCGGCTGCCCGGCGCTCGTCGAGGACCGCTGGGGCGTCAGCCCAGTGGAGGAAGCCCGGCGGGCGGGGAACACTGCCATGGTGGCATCCCTGGAGGCCCATGCCTCGGCCAAGGTCTCTGTTGAGTGAACTGCTCAGTGAATAGCCCGGTGTAAGATGATCAATGCTGCGCGGCCGTCAGTTGGGCAGTTGGGCATAGATAGTTGAAGGACAGCCCAACGTAGCTGTTATTATGGGTTGTGGGTTTGTGGGGGGGGGGGGGGGGGGGACCTTGATATCCGAGAAGCGCAGTAGTGTATAGCAGTGGGTACTTGCACCGATAAGAAACCCAGTAGAGCGCAGCAGCAGCCAGCCTATACGAGTACTGCACGCATCCGCAATCATGCATAAACATCAACGCTGCGAGGACAAGACCATAAGGTAGCAGCCAATGCGATGCCTACACCAGTCCACATAATTTAATGTGCAGAAAGGAATCCGCGTGTATTTATAGACCCGTCTTGACGCTTGAGCAATGGCGCGGTGTGGTCATTGGCTTGAGCATTGCCAGCAGCAGTGTGCAATTTTTGGAGCGAAGAATACGGACGCCGGCGGACCAGTCACTACTGGTATGGGTAGTAGTGCCGCGCAAGACGAATATAAAAGTATGGTCGTCACGGAAGGACGAGCTGTTGGATGCTGGCGTCCTGCACGCCGTGCACGGAATGATGATACGTGCCGCCGCGTACCGGCCATCACCTCCTCGATAGTAGCGTAGCATTCCACCGCAGCATCACGTCCATTATTGCATTTCCCGCGCTGTGTTCCCGGGTGATGTAGGCGCGCGCCGGTCAACGGCGGCGCCAGGCAGGCGTGGCGGCAATTTGGTTTCAGAGCGGTGCCGGGGCGGCGATTTGGAGGTCCGGAACAAACGTCTCAGGACTCGACAACGCCCCACCCGTGTTGCATGATGGGGCATGTCGCAGTATTGGCTGCCAACTGTCCGGCGATATGTAGCCATATACTCTTTACGTGCTGCAGCAGCATACGGTCGCTATCACACGGCGTTTTGGGCTATCCGATACGTTGGCGCCGCACGCGGGCGGCCGCCGGTGCTGTGATCGCTCCTGGTGGTTTCGGAGCGGTGTCGCCGCCGAGCAGGGTCGAACGCCGTTGCGGGCGCTACAGACGGCAGTCCGGCCGCGGTTCGTCACGAGCGTGTGCCACCGTCTCGGCCATCAGGTCTTCAGCAGCGTACGGCTGTAGCGACCATATCACATGCACACATCGCGCGGCGTTTCGTACTGCTGCTGTATAAGCGTCGGTCTGCGGCGCGCGGGTGAGTCGGTGGGGGTCGCTCGTGGCTTCGAAGGGGCGCCGCGGAAGAAAATCATCTCGGGCGCTTGCCAGCGCACCTCATCCGCGGCATGGTACCTGAGATTGTGTCACCGTGTCGACAGCCACCAGCTCTGTGGCAGCATATCCGCACCGCCTGCATACATCGCGCCGCGTTTCCGGCTGTGTGGGCGCCGCTCGGCGGATCGCTGGACCTGTGCGGCGAGGGTCGCGCATGTGGTTTCGGAGCAACGACGCGACGCCACCCCGTGGACGCGTATCGCGTTCGCCGCGAGCGGTCGTTGGCCCCAGCCGCGGTTCGTCACAAGTGCGTCCCGCCGTATCGCCGGCCACAACCTCTTAGGCAGCATATCTGCGCTTTAACGACGACCGAATTCATGACATATGGCGACGACAGTCGTGGCGATTCCGGCAACCGACCTACCGTGTAGCTAAGTGCCGCGCGACGTCGCGACAGTCGTACGGCTGGGCGCTGGTGCGTCGGCGACTTGGCGGTGGTAGTCGTACGTGGTTTCGGAGCGGCTCCGCGGCGAGCCGGGAAGCACGTCGCGATCGCAGACTCGCAGGCGCTGTACTCGACTCCCCATTCGCGGTGCATGAGTGCGGGCCGCCCTATCTGCGCCTACATGTACTTCACAAGGACGTCCGCATGAATTGCACCCGTTTCCAGCGGCGTAGGCGCCGCTCGGCGCGGGGCGGTGTCGTGGGGCGGCCGCACCAATGCTGATTACGCGTAGTGTTTTCGGAGTAGCATCGCGACGCGCCGGGCGGGTGCGGTCGCCGAAGGCGGTCGGCCGCGCCCCTCTCGAGGCTCTTCACAAGTGCATGCCGCCGTAGTATCGGCGGTCGCCAGCTCGTTTGCCACACGCGAATCCATACATATGTCATACATATCCCCAGCGCTGCATGTTTCGCGGCTATTCACTTGTTTGGGTGCTACGCAGGGGCAACCGCCAGTCATGGGTTTGCTTTGTTTTGGGTGACGGGATGAGCGCTACCGCGGCGCGCCGGACGGAACGTCGTCGCGGGCGCTCAACGACACCCCACCTGCGACGGGGTACATGCGCTGAGCGAGTGCCGCCGCGCGAACGCAGCGATGTGATTGGGTGTCACGCGTTGTTTGGCGGTGAAGACGAGTAATCTTCAGTACTAGGGAACAGCGATATCATTACATTGCCGTCATTCCACATGTGCTTAGCGGCGGAATGCTAATACCATTGATGTGGCCGTAGTGCATTGACAGTGCGGGATTCGAACAGTGTGGAAATTCGGACGATGGGATTTTAAACCAGAACATTAAATCGCAAGCTAGGGCCTCCGCACTCCCATGATTATTTTGTTGGATTACTCTTACACGGATGCTCATGGAACTCTGCTTGACGCCCCTTGCAGCATTATCGCCATCACTACTTCGAGGGCACATGCTGTTGCAACTTTCCTGACTTCGTTTTCAATGCAGGGAGACAGAGGAGGGGACATTGCTAGGTGTCCTTGGCCTTGCTTGTGCCTTGGCCGGCGGTCCCGCCGACTAGCCCTTGCACGTCGTAGCCGGACTTGCCGTCGCGCACCGCGCGGGCGCGCTTGGGGCCCACCTTGCGCAGCACCATCCAGCCGAGAGCCGGCAGGAAGCGGAACACGTACGCCAGCGCAAGCACGGGGTGCTTGGCGACCCAGACCTCGGGCAGGTTGTGGTGCACCGCGGTCCCCAGCAGCTGCGCCACCCTTTCCGGCGTCACCCGTGTCTTCAGGGAACCTGCCACAACGCAACATGCTGATGTTAGATCTACCGTAAACATGCACTGGCAGCAAAAAAAAGAGTGTTTGTAGCAGCAGGTTTAGAAAGGCATGGTGAATACGTAGCCAATGCTTGAAGTCTCTTGGAGTCTCACTATTGGACGGTAAATGTGACAATACACCATAACGCAAGAAACCGCAAACATAAAAACCTGACCTCGGTCAAACCCCAGATTCTAACCCAAAACCCTAAATCTAATAAGCTGCGCAAGTATGCAGGGGAGCCAGAATAAGAGCATGATCATGGGGGAGAGGGCAGGGGGGGGGGGGGGGGGGGGGGAGCAGGGGACCAACCCCCGTCTGCTGCGTCAACGATTCCCGTGGCGCCGTAGACTCTGCGGACCGGCTTGGAGCTGTCGGCCATGACGGGCCCGGGGCAGATGAGCGAGACGCCAATGCCTCTGTCGCACACCTCGACGGCGAGGCTCTTGAAGAAGCCCTGCAGGGCGTGCTTGGTGCCTGGCGGCCCACAACAAAGACACAAACACACCCATTTTCAGCGCCACCATCCACATTAGAGCGATCATCAACTCCAGATATGCGCGCAGTCTCTCTCTCTCTCGCCCTCCCTTGCCCTCTCTCTCTCTCGCCCTCTCTCCCCCCCCCCCCCCCCCCCTCTCTCTCTGTCCATGAGAGGCATGTACTGTCGTACCGCAGGGATCTCAATATACACTTGCCCAATAACATTGGTGATCGAGCCCCAATGGACATGATGTTCATAACAAAAATACAAATGGTTCTGGAGACGTAGCTGTACATCAGAGCCACCATAACCTTCAGACATGCTCTCTCTCTCTCTCTCTCTCTCTCTCTCTCTCTCTCTCTCTCGCCATGGGGGCAAGTATAGTGCCGTACCGAAGGGGGTCTCTATATACACTGGCCCAATAACACTGGTGATCGAGCCCCAATGGGCTTGATCTCCATAGTAATGACAACGTTGCTGTTCATCTATTGTACGAGTATGAAGTTTGAGGTGGTGCTCCTAATGATCGAACGTGTTGATATTGGGCGATGGAGAGAAGTGAGTCAGCGCGCTGTAAGCCAAGTCTAATGCGACTCTCTCGCCCTCTCCTCTCCCTCTCTCTCTCTCTCTCTCTCTCCATGGGGGCACATATAGTGTCATACCGAAGGGGGGTCTCTATATACACTGGCCCAATCATACCTGGTGATCGAGCCCCAATGGGCTTGATGTCCATAGTAATGACAACGTTGCTGTTCATCTATTGTACGAGTATGAAGTTTGAGGTGCTGCTCCGAAAGACTGAGCGTGTCGATATTGGGCGATGGAGAGCAGTGAGTCAGCGCGCTGTAAGCCAAGTGTAATGCGACTCTCTCGCCCTCTCCTCTCCCTCTCTCTCTCTCTCTCTCGCTCTTGGGTACAGCACCGATGGTAGTCGCGCTGGCGTCAGCCTCCTCACCAGCATATGTGGATTGCCCCGGACTTGGTAGGATGCCAGCCATGCTGGGAAACGACCGCGATGTGGCCAGACTTGGCCTCCAGCATGCGCGGCAGCACCGCCTTGGTGAGCCGGATCGGCCCCAGGCAGTTCAGCTCAAACATCTCCTCATCTACCTCGGCGACGGTGTCTTCCGCCATGGAGCGCTGGCTGGCGCCCACCACGTGCACCAGCACGTCAACCCCCGCGCCGCCGAATGCCGCATAGGCAGCCTCCACCGCCCCCCTGCATCACAAGGACATGTACGAGGCGGGTATACTTAAGAGTACCCTAGAGGTGTTGTGGGGTGACGCTAAGTTGCAAGCGAGTTTCTCGGGGGAAGATGAAGCAAACTTCGGCCATTCCGCGTCGAAGGGCACTATGGGCATGTCGATATTCGCGTTCGATGATCTGCTTAGCCGAGTACCCGTACTGGTACGAGATAAAATTGCTCGCGTATACGAGGGCTCGTACGAACGGTTTGTCTACTAACGGTTTGTCTCATGCTGTTGAAAAAAAAACCGTGATTATCCGTGATTTAAGCGGTAACCTACATGCTCCAGCACAGTCTAGAGTACAAATCGTCGCGAAGACCCGTCTCGTGTGTTCCAGCAGGCGGTGAAAGGAAGTCAGGCGGCGCGCTCTCGCGTCCTTCATATGACGGCGGTGCTGGGGTCGACACATTGGCGGCACCTGAGCTCCTCCGCGCCCGCCTTGATGTCCAGCGCCACCACCGCTGCGCGCCCCTCCCCGCCGCACTCCGCCGCCACGCGGCGCAGCTCGGGCTCCTTGCGCGCAGACAGCACCACGCGCGCCCCGTGCGCGCTGAAGTACTTGGCGATCACTTCGCCCATGCCCTAGGGCAAGACGCAGAAGAGTGGCAGCAGGAGTTCGGATGAGCACGTAGAGTTTGATTTAGCGATATGTTTATTTTAATTCAGCTTTAAACGGGCAGTGAAATATTAACAAAACATCAATTTCTCGGTTAGTATATCTCCCCCTACTGCTGGGCGACTCCTTATTGTATACTCGGGTCCATTTCGTCGTCGTCGTGCTTCGTTTTTATATTTATTGGGGCTCTTGCTGTGATTTTTAGTCTTTCAGGGATTTTAGTTGGATGATCATCCGCGCTCGTTAGGCTCGTTATTGGTAATATTTCTGGGCGAGGCACATCGAGTTGTCGCCGCTCCGTTTGGCAAGGGGCGCGGAAGGGCGGGACCGCTCGCACCTGACTCGCGCCCACCAGCCACACAACTTTGCCTTCAAAGGATCCCGCCCGCCGGCGGACGCTTGCGAGCGCAGCGAGGTCGGCGTCCGCCGTGGCGAAGCGCACGAGGCGGTACAGGGCGTATAGCCCCGCGGCGGCGATCGCGGCGGCCGTCACCTCTGGAGACAACATCCCAGTCGACGCGGAGGCGCGCGGCGCAAGGCGGTGCTGGTGAGCGCGGGCGCTCTGTCGCCGCCTGCCTCGCTGTGAAGACAGCGCAACGTCGCGGCCGGGCGGCGGGAAGGGAGCAGAGCGGTGGCTGGGAGCGGCTGATTTGGCTTGGCGAGGCGCGGAATAACTTGTAAGTTGGCGGGATGGATGACAGCGACCCTACAAGCATCGCTGGAATGTGCTGCTGCCCGCGGCGGCGCTGTGATGCTCCGCGGATGAGAGCGAGCTCTTTGGGGACGTATCGGTGCTGTGTGACTGACGGGTAGCGAAACTGTATGTTCACCCATAAGTTACGGCGGTGGCGCTGCGTCGTTATCGTCTCTTGGTCTGATGCTGCGCGATTGGTGGCTGATGATGCACGACGGTGGCGATTATGACGATCGAGCTCAACGCAAGTTCGATGTTTTCAAGAAGTGCTGCCAGCCGCCGCCTCGCGTCCGCCAATACCCTAACTAAGCCCTATAATCACCATCGCTTACCGCCAGGAGGGCGACGCTCGGACGATGTCGATGGACAGACATCAACATTATTCCTACTCCTGCTGCTCTAGCTCAGGCCGGCGACTTCGCACGCGCTCCCTGTTTGCGTCCTGGTTGACTGCTGCCGACCCGACCAGGAAGACTTCTTGGTCGGGCCAAGCGAGCCACACCGCCGTCGCCCCTACGCGCCAAGGGTGGGTGAGGCGCGCTGCTGGCGGACGGAGCGCCCCCCACCCCCCCCCCCCCCCCGCTAACTATTCGCACCCTTCCGGGGGCAGGCGGGGGCACGCGATGGCGGTCGTCTGCGCCGCGGTGGTGGGCCCGCTGGTACGTAGCGGGCTCCCTGGTGCCCCCTGCCGCCCATTTTCCGGCGCCGGGAGGCGCGGCGCTGACACGGCGGCGCTGTCGCAGAATAACCCGCTGTACCTGAAGACCTTCGTTTCTGGCGCGGAGGAGGAGCTGAAGTTCCACTACATAGTGCACTGCGCGCTGGACGCCATCGACGAGAAGGGTGCGTCTCCGCCGGGCCTGCGCTCGCATTCGAGCGACACCACATGCACAGACCGTTTATACACTGACACCGACCGCATATGCACCGACACCGACCCACACCGCCTGGTGGTGGGCAGCGACGGTGCACTTCAACACTGCGCCTCCACCATGCTGGCCGGCACCAGACCTCTTCAAATAAAAAACCTGTAACATGCGTGATTGTGTTTGGCCTTCTTGTCTTGCCCGCAGTGGCCACCCCCAAGCGCGCCCCCAACGAGGTGAACGACCCCAACCTGGGCATGCTCTACCCCACGGAGGACTACAAAGTGCACGGGTGCGCCGCTTGATCCGCTGCCGCCCAGTCACGGCCTAGCTGAGTTGTTAGATATTTGACCCAGGTACCTTTCTCACCTCAAGTGTAAGGGCATATGCTGGTACATGGCCCCCTCTCCTCCCATACATACACACACAGCCAAGCCCATGACGACAAGCTGCAATCTCACCTCTGTCGCCCGTCCCTCGATGCCCACACTAGGCCCGACCGCTATGTGCACCCGGTATCTTTCTCAGGTGACGTGCATAGGGATGTGCGCGCGAGTATATCTCGTCCTGGGACGTATGCAGCGCCACCAGTGGCCTAGGGGGAGCAGCCAGGTTGTCGCCTCCGCCATCGGCTGACAGTGCGCGCCACGTGCCACCCGCCAGGTTCATCAGCAGCACGCGCAT